>PVKC010027649.1:0-15665 GCA_004027635.1 Crocidura indochinensis | reverse complement strand
GTGAGATTTAGCATTTTCAGCAACATTCCAGGAAATATCTATGTTGTTTGATCTTAGACTACACATTGAGCAGTAATTTTTAGTCTTCTCCAGTATGTCTAGGCAGTATCCTTAGTCTTACCCTAGAAAACTGCTAATCAAAGTGCACCTATACAGAGAAACAAGCAAAGCGAATTGAAGACTTATTCATAATGTAAAAACTCAGCAGGACCTCAGAGAAACTCAAACCCTCTCTGTGTTGTGAAAGGAAGATAAGAGAAGTCTAAGTTAATTGATTTGCTGATACTGCTGTTTGCAAATGGGCTCAACCAAGAAAGAGAATGGGACAAGATCTTGTGTGTACTAAACAGCTTTCAGTTTCTGGGCGTCTTTGATTCTCTTTTTGTCCTTTCAGTATGAAAACCATTTTGATGGTAAGTTAAAGCAAGGAGAGCCACATTTGTTGCTTTTTATACGAGACTCTGTGTGTTAGGAGCCTTTGAGTGGAGCTGATATGTTGACAAATAGCTTGGACTTGAGGTAAGAAAATGAGTTCATCTTATTTAATTAAAAAGTTTATTTTTCACATTCAGTGGTCTGTAGGAACTATAAGTATCTAACTGCAGAGTGGCAGAAAATGGTGAAGAACCTTATTCTTTGTTATTGTTTTTCTTTGGGGTGGGCACACCCATTTGATGCTCAGGGGTTACTCCTGGCTAAGTGTTCAGAAATTGCCCCTGGCTTGGGGGGACCATATGGGACACCGGGGGATTAAACCATGGTCCATCCTTGGCTAGTGCTTGCAAGGCAGACACCGTACCTCTAGCGCCACCTCACTGGTCCCGAAGAACCGTATTCTTATTTTTTATGCCACTTCTTGGATTTTGACAGCATTATCTCCAGGTATAATTATAACTAAATAAGCCACAGCTGGGAAGAAGAGTGATTAAGTCAGTAACCAATAACTAATAGAAGCAAAGGATTAATAAGCCAGGTCACTAATTCAATACAGAACATAAAATTTATGTCTTGCTTTCAGATAAAGACCATGGTTAAAATAATAGGTCTATGTCAAGATGAGAGCAACTATTTACTTATACTTTAAAATGGATAATTTGGTTTGGAATTTAGTGATTGGAACAACGTTTCTCCAAGATTAACAACAAACAAAACTAGCTAACTAAAAACTATGAATTTCAGGGCCTGAGCTATAATAGCACAAGTTTTTGTTTGTCTTGCATGTGGCCAATCGGGGTTAGATGGCAGGCATGTGGTCCCCCTGGCCAGCAAGGAGAGATTTCTGAGCACAAGACCAGGACTCATATCTGAGCACTGCCAGGTGTGGACCCAAAACAAAAATAAAACAAAACACAAACAAACCAAAGAACTATGAATCTCATAGGTCTTGTCTTTCTAAGATTCTTTAGTCTGGAATGTTTTTGATATTAACCTTAACAATTATGTGGTCTATGTTTTATCTTAATAGTTGTAATCACATATAATACACATGTGCTTTATTAACCGTGGTTCTCTATTTATTCTCATTTCTAGGAGACTTTCAGCCTCAGAAACAACTGTTTTGCCAGTGTAATCCAGCAGTTCATAAAATGGTACCAAACATGATGTGCTAAATGTATGGACTTTGACTAAAAAGTGATGGATCAAAATTGAAAGCGTGACTGTTTCTCTGAATAAATGTCCTTAGAGGACAAACTGGTATTAATAATTGGTGAATGAATAGAAGACTTTGGATAAACACATGTAAATCCCACCTAAAGTTTCCTATAATCAGAGCACCATTCAATAATTCCTGGTAACAACAAAAAGATGTGTCTTGTGCACATAATTTGAAAACTTCACTGTCAACTGGGTTTCTTGACATGCATTCATTCAGGTCTCTCTAGGTTCTTAAATCAACTTGCATTTTTTGAATATGTCCTTTCAGGTGCTATGCATTTTTGTAAGACTAACATTTTGAAATCAAATATAATTATTTATATTCATTATCAGTTATTATAAAATTATGTAATATACCTTATGACACATGGTGAATACCCATTTTGATTGTACTGTCCCTTTTAGATTTTTTGGAAATGTGTTAAACAATTCCATCTAAAAGACGAATAGGAGGGGGAGAAAGAAGGAAATATGAATTATGACTGTTACTATCAAAGGCACAATAAACTAAAGCATTGCTGTTATATATATGTGTATATATATTTATGTTCTGTAACTCTGTTTAAAAGATCAAGACATATATACTGTAACTCCTTGGTAGTTTGTAAGGATGTTAAATTTTCCTGTTGCTTTTCAGGTAAGTTTCAGATATCGCCTATGAAATAAGCATTTTAGCAAAAAAGTCATGGCAGATTTCTGGTCCCTAATAATCCTAGATTTGGAGTTTGCTAAGTAGATCCAGGTCTGCAATTTAAAAAAATCTATTCTTCAATTATTTAAAAAATTCAGTCTTTTAGTCCTGAAGAGAAATTAGTACAATCAAACTTGTATCCTGCTTCTAGAAGTAGTCCTTTAGAAGAGTCCAGAGTAAGTCTCTATTGCTCAAGCACTCTGAGGTAGTTCTATGGAAACAAAGGAGCCTCAAAGGGTAAAGATGGAAGCACACTCAAATTTTGTTCTGTAGTTTTGAGAGCAGGTAGGTTTATTATAAGAAAGCGTCAAACAAATGGGCCAAAGGCAGGTGGTCTAAATTGTTTCTAGTCTCACAGGTATTCAGGCCAGTAAATATTCAGGCCAGGATGGTTTACAGAGTCATTTGTGCAATGCTTTTTGAAATTCCAGTTTCAAAGTTCTTTGTTTCTAGTGTGTATGGTTTCTAATATATTCCCTAGTTACTGTAATCCCAAGTCAAATAAAAAGGAGGTATGGGGTGCTTGAGTGATAGCATAGTGGTAGGGCGTTTGCCTTTCACGTGGCTGGACAGATCTCGGTTCAATCCCCGGTGTCCCATATTGTTCCCAAGCCAGGAATAACTCCTGACTGTCACCGGTGTGGCCCAAAGACCAGAAAAAAAAAAAAAAATGAGGTAGGGTACTAAAACAATTGAATTGTAGGTACTGGTGCAATAGCAAGCAGGTAGGGCTTTTGATTTGCATGCAGCTGACCAGGGTTCGATCCCAGGCATCTTGTATGATCCCAAAATTGTCCAGTGTGGTCTATGTTTATATACATTCTAATTATGAGATTCCATACAAACTTTTATAATGAACCATCTTACAATTTATTTCCTATGATATTTAGACATAGAAATTATGCAAGCAAATACATTGATCTAAAATACTAAGTTTTCAAATTTTGAAAAGGATTAAGGAGACAAAGTAAACAATTTGTTTTTGTTCCGAAAGTTATATTTTACTGAATATTTGATGTTTTGGAAAATAAAATGCTTTAAACTTTAATAGGTTTATGTGGAATAAAGTAGGCACTAGTCTTAAGTAAATTGTAATAAGTGCATTACTTCATATAAATTATTCTAATACTTTGTCTAGAGAATTTATAGCATTTTGTATAACCTATTCAGGATTCTAGAATTTTCTAATAATACATTTTTCACTGCTATACAATTTTCTCAAATCTCCAAGTAACACTTTGAGTAGTTTGTTGGTGTAAAATATATACTATGCTCTCTATTTATTCATATATTAAATAAATAATTATGCCACACATATGTGCATAATCCTCATAGAATAATATTCAATATAATGCCAGAAATTACCATATAGTGTCTTGAAATTAAATGGAATATTGATCATCTAAAAGCAAAAAAATAGCAATCGCTTAAAAGATAACAGACAGAAAAATGAACAAAAATTCAGTTTTACTATTAATCAGTATTTTAACTTAACTTTGACCAAAGAAGATTGCATATAAAAAAGCTTATTGCCTGCTATGAATACCACTTGGTCAATATTTTTCAGAAAATGTTTTTAAATGGTTTTAAACACACAAATTATTTAAAAAAAATGTTTAGAGGCTACATCCACAGTGCTTGAGTTTACTCCTGATTTCTTGCTTAGGGATCACACCTAGACTCCAAGGGATTTGGGATCATATTCTGTGTTAAGGGTGGAATTTGCAAGGCAAATGTACTTGCTGTACTGTCTCTGGCCATACATCCAATTTTTAAATCAAGAATCTCACTTTTCCAAATATAAACCCTAATATGTTTATTTAAAAAAGTTAGTATGTTAAATAATACGTACATAAAAATGTATATTTAAACTGCCTAGTGTCAAACATACTGATTTATATATACAAACATACAAGATCCCCAAAACTCTCTATTCTCAAGTTATCTCAAACATTATATAAAGCAACACTAAAATTTTTCCCACTACACTTTCATTATAAACCTGGTAAAATAATATCAATTTTGAGAATGCTTCAAACTAAGAGCATTATGCTCTTATCTTTGTTTTTAAATTTTATATATTTTAGAGATTAAAGTATCCTAATAGAACATGAAATAAGATATATACAATATGTTTATTTCATAACACTTTATATTAAATTTAACATAGCAACTAACCTACTTTGGTATCATTTGCTCTGTAAGGATGTTATAATGTACAGGACTTGTCTGAAAATTCTAAATTAGTTTAAAATTGAACAAATTTATTTATAATTTTCTTTGGGAAATTTGTCAAATTATATTAGATTTTAAAATACTTGGTCAAATTACGAAATAATTATGAAACCGATTAATTTTACATTTAACCAAAATGACAATATTCCTTATAAACAGCAATAGGTAGATTGTTGAAAATAATTAAGAAATAATAATTAAAATATAAATTACATAAAGTGATTTTTTGGTTTACTCACAGTATCTTTGTGTTTAGTGACACTTTGAAAATAATTTGCAATTTATTATTAAAAGATGGCCATAATTTAAAGGATAAGTTTGATCTTTTTCTAGCAAATGAAGAAAATTAACTTTGTTTTTTACTTTATTGTATATAGCTAAAATCTAAATAATCTAGCAAATTTTTTAATTTTACTTTGTTTGATCATATATATATTATCCAAACAACTCTTCTTATAGACTTACTACATATACTATATTTAGATACTATATATTTTACTACTGTATTCTATTATAATTTTTTTCATTTAATTCTAAAATAAAAATTTTCATTCTAAGAAAGAAGTAATTTCTCAGCATAAGTATATCTATTCCTAGAATTTATTGTTTTTGATAACAGAAAGCAAAAAGAACAGTTTAATAATGGTATATAAACCTCCTCATTACATAGGAGATACCCAGTAAGACAAAGTAGATTCTATGTATTATTTTTTATCAGTTAAATTATTTTTGTTATAGGATCACAACCAGTGATCCTCACAGATCATTCTGGTAGCATTCTCTGGCTATATCAGTCCCTGAAATGGCACTTGATGATTTTTCTGTCTGGAATATTAACTTGTTTTCAGGTGATTGCCAGATCATTTGCTAACTTTTTTGTGTGTAAAAATAGTACTTGCTATCTTGTAATGTAGGGCACTGAACTTTTAAGAAAAACAATTTTCTTTATTTTTGTAATTCTCCCTTATCAAATAACAAACTTGAAGATATTTTTAGAAAAATTTAAAGCAAAAGTATATACAGGAAGATCAGTTTTTATGTTTGTGAATCTTGCATGCATGTCTCAACTCAAAAATTAATATTCAATAATATTTATTTATATAACTATAACATAATGCACAATAAATTTATTTTTATTGAGACAAGAATTGATTTCTATGAGTCTCAGGTATTTGAGAGATTAGCTCAATATTTTTGGTGCTCAATCATTTGAACGATGCTTTATAAAATTTAGTATTGTCTTGAATATACATTTCTTTTCATATAAAATTAATGTCCTATCTTAGAAACCCTTTGCAGAAGTATAACATGCATATTTGTTTACTATTAAGGCTATTGATATCCCATAGTTTAAATGTATAAAAATTGCTTCAATTATTTCAAATTTAGCTTCAAATAGTATAAACAGAATGCTCTAGTAATTAAAGAGGAAATTGGTGATAATGATCATAATTTAAAGCAAACATACCAAAAGGCCAGAGAAATAATATAGTGTACAAGGCACTTGCCTTGCATGCAGATTTTTTGTTTGTTTTTGTTTTGGGGTCACACCGCGCAGAGCTCAGGGACTACTCCTGGTAGTACGCTCAGAATTCGCTCCTGGCAGGCTCAGGGGACCATATGGGATGTGGGATTCAAACCACGGACCTTCTGTATGCAAGGCAAATTCCTTACCTCCATGCTATCTCTCCGGCTCCAAGTCTGATCATTTTTATTTCCATTCAATGTTCATACTACTGGTTGTTCCTAGCACCATCCATTTATTTCCCCCTTAAGTTATACTGGAGAACAAGATCATTCAAATTCTGTAGTTCTGTTGTAAAATGAAAAGTAAGAAAGAAGAGGAAGAAAAAGAGAAAAAAAAATGCTGGGGGGATTCTTCTAGAGGCTATAAATATCAGTTCAGGAGAAGAAAGAAAAGAAAAAAACAAAAAGAAATCATCCCTAAAACCACAACTACAAGGAAAAAAAGGGGTGGAAAAGGGGGAAAAAAAGACAAAAAAATAAATAAAGACAGATCTGGTATGCCAAGGCTTTGTGTTTTCTGTTTGTTTGCTTGTTTTGTATAGGTACAATATGTATTGGGAAAGTTAAAGGGAATTCCCTTGGCCTTGGAGTTAGAGAGTTAGGATGCCTTTTTGTAAAGGCCACATGGCTGAGCTCGAAGAGACACCATTTTGTAAGAATCACACGCTGTAGGTTTTCACAAATCTATTTCCATTAACACCACACCAAGATACCTGGCCATACTAGGTAGCCTATCATAGGACAAGGGAGCAGTAGGAAGGCACCCCTAGACAATAGACAATCATTTTAATGATCATCAAAAAGCTGGAACCACCCTATATCTCTGCCCTAGATAATCTTCCTTATTACTTTGAGCAGGGTTCATTTTTTTTTTTTTCACGGAGATGACTCTGGCCAGTCAGTTGGAGTCTTTTTGATAGACAGATTGAAATATTAAACTTTATTCCATTTGTGTGAACTCATCCTGTTACCTCATCCCCCATTCTTCCTGTAACCTTACCTGCTAATAAGACCTGCCCATTTCTAGGAGGGGTCTTTGGTTGTTAAAAGTTTTGGCTTCAGGGTCAGAGAGAGGGATGAGATTTTGGAGGATGGAAGGAGCAGGAGGAGAGATGACTGAGAGACAAGGTACAATGCAGGGCTAAATAGGGATCCAGCATAAATGGTTATGATAGGCCACACACATGTTGGCCAGGGCCTGTATAAAGCTGATATTTCCTGAACCCTGACTGCCTGTGAATTTTCTCCCCACCGCTACCCTGGAAATAGCAGACCCGAAGGCTGGAGGGAATTGGAGAAACGTGGTCCTGGGCTGGAGAAAGGCCTCTCATCCTTCCATCACCATCCACCACCATCCAGCCCCATCCAAAGGGCTATTATGCAACACATCCTTCGACTCTGAACTCTACATTTGGGGGTTCATTCAGGAATGAACGAAGAAGACCCCATTGCTAACAAGGTTGCCTAGGTCCCATGAACATACACTGGGATACCCTTGAGGTATGTGAAAGCCTAGGAAATGGAGTTCTGGGGGATTGGCCAAGGAGGAAAGGCCAGACACTGTATTGCTCCCTAGGGCAGGAGTCTGTTGGGAGACCCGGTTATCCAGAGACAACACTGTGTGTGTCCCACTAGGTGTCATGTTGGCTCAAGTTCCAGCTGGTACCTCATGGGTTACAGTTCCACTGAGGTTCTTGTCACTCTATGTCTATCTTTGTCTTTGGTGCCAGGAGTGATATGTAGGTTTGGGTCAATATAGGGCCTCATGAGTTTAACTCCCACTGAGAGTTCCAGTCACTCTGTGTCTCTGTCTTTATTTCTGTCATTCTGTGTTTTCTAGGTAGAATTCTACCCTCCTTAGGGTTTGTGTAATGTGATTTGAGTTTAGCAGAAATTGTGTGTTGTGTTGGCCTTGTGTGTGTCTTTATGTAGCTTGATTTGCAAGCCCAATATTATTGGACAGAGAGCAGCAGGGGAGGGTCATAAACTCCAAACTTTTCTCAATGACCCTAAGGACCTAAATTTGTCCTGGAGAAATCCTAGATTTTGTGACCAATTTCAGCCACTTTCTTGCCATGCTTAGTTGAGGAGGGCAGAGGAACATGAATTAAAGTTATCTGTAAGTGTATGCAGAGAGGGGGAAGGCAAAATCAAGAAATCATGGAAAGAAGTTCTCTTTATATGTGATAATTGACTGGAGAGAGAAAAGAAAAGAAAAAGAGTGGTTGTGAAAAATAAATGTAAGTGGGCTACAGTAAGGTTAGAGTTTGCTCCTTATCTGAAAAAGGAAACTTTCCCAGCCCTCTTTTCCCTAGAGAGTTTTTTGTCTGTAATCCCCAAAGAAACTTCACCTGGGCAGGATGGTCCCTTTACATATCAAAGGAGGGATTTGGCTGAGGAAGAATGTCTTTGTCTTGTTAATGCTGGGAGTCCAGAAAGAAAAAAATTGGGCATTTTAAAATTTTCAACTGGAGAAAATTTTTCATTCTTTACAGGTTTCTAAGAATGAAGAATTGGGCGGAAAACATTGCACAAATTTTTGGTTGGCCTTTTTATACAATACTGTTAATGATTTAAGTCCATAATACTGTTAAAATAATCCAATTCCATGTCTAATTTATCATATCAAACTTAATGTTGGTCTTAAGATAGTTTTAAATATGAAAATCTCAATGGTACTAGATTGTGAATATCTAAAGGAAAGGAATCAACAGATCTGGTTTAAAGGTCTTTAATAAGTACCTTAAAGAAAAATTTGGTCCTGCCAGGTGAAAGAATGTTTAGCAGTTTGGTTTCAAATTGTCAGCAGATAATTTAAAGCTTATCCCTAGGGCCTTAGAGTGGGGTTCTAGGCTGCTAACTTGGGTGATGATCTTTCCTCAGGAAGGGCTGGAACAGTCTTCTGTTCCCGGCAGGGCAGTTAGGCTGCCCTTAGAGGAGGAAGAGAAAAGGAAGGGGTTATAAAAAGAAGTAAAGATGAGTACTGTATTATTAGTAATATTTTTGTATAGAGAAGTCTATAGAAAAGGAGCTTAGATTCTTTATACTCATGTTACAGTGCTCTTTAAAAATTGTATCTTTAGAAATTACAGGAAATGAGTTTTTCGAATGAGATTTAAAATTATATGCATAATGATCACTCTGTGTGTTCTGTGTGTTAAATTGAGAAATATTGCTTTTTTTCTTTTTGGGGCACCTTCAGTTTTTTTTTTTTTTATGTTTCATGGCATTGTTGATTTTCAAAAATGCAGACAGGAAGTTTTATTTTCTGTAGTGGGGATCACTCCTCATTCAAACAGGAAATCTTAAAAGTCTGCTAAGGTACCTCAGAGCCCTTTTACAGCTGAATATAGTTGAAAGGGTTTGAGGTTGAGTAACAAGCACATCCCCACTGTTAAGCACTTAGCAAACATGCCAGGGAGACCACAGAGGTGGAATAGCAGAAGGAAATCAGAGATTTTTAAGAGTTTCTTAAAAGGCCTGTAATAGCCCACAGCCTGGGCTCTGCTCTGAGCCTCAAGATAAAGTTCTGGAGGTCAGAATCTCTCCCCTACCTGAAAAGGGTTGGGTCAGGTCACCTCCAGGACACTCCTAGAGAGGGTGAGATGCCCAGGGCCATCTTTCATATCATCATGCTGACCTGACCTTTTCATCTTTATATTGGCCACTCCTGGGTAACCCTGATGTGACAGTAAAGTATTGACGCCTTTATTGGTGAACTATCTGCTCTGTCCTGACCAATTCCAAGATTTTCTCTGTAAATAATGGGATGTCCCAGATGGAGATTTCTGCAGTATTGCTCTGTTTATGCAAAGGAACAAGTCAATATTATTTTGCTATCTGGCAAGGTTCAAGGTGAAGATGGAGAGAAAAATTGTTTTTCTGTATCTGGTTGAATTAAATGCTTTCCAGTTGGCCTAAATTAAAACTCACTCTTCTTGGGTAGCCTATGTGAAAATTGTGCTTACTGGTTGTAATAAATCAGATCATAAAGAACTGAAAGCTGTAAATGGCAATCACTAGTTTGATAGAATTTTACCAGGGAAAACTTAACCTGAATAGGAGAACTAAGGAGAAATAACAGTAGGACAAATAACTGAGTTGTGTTTACTGCTGTTACTGAACCCAGTGGGAGACCTGGTTCTCCTCTAGGCAATATATGTAACACTAGTGAACATATCCTGAGGAAGACTGGCAGTGTGACCTCACAAATGCCAAAAGTTCTCAGGGAACTTTATAACTATATATAACAGTATAACTATACTGCTATGATGCTTTGGTTTCTTTTTTAAAATTTTTTGTGTTTATTTTTTTTGTTTAATTTTTGTGTTATCATTACAGAGGGACCTCTGTCCTCTCAAGGATAAAAAGGACCACGTATTGCCCCATGACCTGATTGGTTTAAATATTCCCCTGTCTAATTGATTTAATCCTTTTCAGGTGTTGAAATCACAGAAATGAACCATTAGTTACTTATTTGAAGACTAGGTAGCATGAGGCTTCACCCCTTTTTAGGTAGGGACTGCAGTATTTTGACAACATGAAGAAGTTAACAGAAGATGGATCTTTAACCACACCCCTTTATATTGACTTCTGAGGTGGTGAGATCTCTAGGGAAAATATAGAACAAGAAGGTCATCAGGAAAGGTTCCAGGAAAATAAGGGTAAAGAAGGGCTAGGAGAATTCAAAGAGCTAGGGTTATTGGAATCAATTGGAAATTACATTATGCCTAGAGATTGGGGCAAGTAGCAAGAATTAACCAGATACTGACATTTAAAAAGAATAGGTGGCATAAGGAAAGAAATGGAGCAAAAAGTATGGCTTTCCCTGGTAATGTTGGGAGAAAATTCTTCATCTCTTTCTGACTCAGTGCAGGAAAGGCAACTGGATTTTAGGGCCTATATTGTTATCTCCATCTCAAGGGCTGTTTAAGTTACATAACTGTAGAAGAGGCAGAAACCTCTATATTTTCCTGTGGATTCACAGCTTGAATAAGAAGGACCCCCTGCAGATCCAATTGGCTCAGTTCACAGGACTTAGACAGAAGGCAGAAGGTCCTACTGTTCCTGCTGACTGTGGCAATGACTGTGCAGTGACTGCAGAACGACTAGCAAGAATGAACACCCTCTTACCCACACTGTGTTTGGGTGTTTGTGGGTAAGACAGTCTCCCCGAGGATCCTTCCTCTGCACTTTGACTTATATGATTTTTGGGGGGTTTCTGAATATGCTCTATAAGATCTCATACTGAGACATAAGTGTTAAAAGAAGTGGATATAACGCAAGGATTTGGGTTGTGGGATAGGGAATTTTTCCCAAGAGTATTCTCATGTTTTGCTTTTATAGAATGGAGTTCCCTAAAAGGTAAGGAATGGGATTTTCTTTGCAGGGTATCATAATATATCAGGGAAGTCACCTAGCAGCCCAGAGAGAGCTGGTCACTAGGCTAAGGATGTAGGTCTCAGGCAGAGTTTTGGGAGTGCTGTTAACCAGAGCTGTCTGCACAAATATCAGGAGGAATTTAAGAGAATATGCCCAAACTAACTTCCTTGTGGGGAACATCAGTTAAAGCAAATAAGAAAGAAGAAGTCAGCAGTTCAACACTGCCTTATGGTCCCATTGTAAGCCCCACAACTCTCTTCTTTACTGAGCCAGCATCTGAAGGGGGAAGAGGCACTCAGGACCATAATAATGGGGCATTTGTCCAGAAAACAGACTTTGGCTGCCCCCGGACTGACCACCCAGCAGAAAATACAGAAAATACAAGGCATGGACATATGCCTCTTTCCCACCTCTGGAGGTGCCACTAGGCATGCCTCTCCTTACCTGGAATATTGCAATGAAATTTAAGAGGCCAATATATTTGCATGATGAAGTAATCCCTATTGGGGATTGAATGGGACATGACTTTATGTGTAGCAAGGAACTGATTACCTAGTTATTTGCCACTAATTTTGCAAATCCAGATGAGTTTTACATCACAGTTATTCTCCCACCCCAAATGTCATACCAGGCTAGAGAAGGTGAGTGAGAACAAGTTGAACTCCCCCAACAAGTGGATGCTGATTGGGATATTAACTAAAGTTGATCTCCAGAACAGGCGAGGACTAGAGCTAGGCTGTGGGGGAACAATGTTGTTTCTAAGCTAACAAGTCAGGAGTCACCAATGAGACACTGCATCAGGTCAAGGCAAGTTTTCAGGAATGGAAAAGGCAGTAGAAATATTCTTCCAACTGGTATGAACAGGTTCAACCACCCTGGAAAACCTCCCTGATTAAGATGTTATGCTAACGGCCCAATATATGCCCCTAAGTGGGAACAGGAATGAAAATCTTCAAGGAGAGTCAAAGATTTGATTCAAGTTCATAGGAAGAAAAGAAAATTGTTGGGACCTAGTTCTGAACAGCGATGGACTCTATTTTGTAAAGGCCACATGACAGCCTTCTCAAGTTTTGAGTTGGAAGAGACACCATTTTATAAGAACCACTGGAGTAGGTCTTCACAAACCTATATCCATTAACATCATCCCAAGACACCTGGCTATACCAAGTAGCCTATCAGGCAAGGACAAGAGAGCAATTGGAAAGTGCCACTAGACAATAGTCAATCATTTTAAAGATCACCAGAAAGCTGTAATCTCCCTATATCTCTGCACTATATAATCTTCCACATGACCTTTTACAGGGTTCATTTCCTTCAGAATATGACTCTGGATAACCAATTTGGGGTTTTATGGCAGACAGATTAAAGTATTAAACTTCATTCTAATTGTGTGGTCTCATCCTTCGACTCTGGACACTAACAATAAGATTTAATTTTTTTATTTAAATTACTTTATTTAAGCACCATTTTTTATTATTGAGTTTCTGTCATAGAATTCATATCACCTTCACCAGTACACTTTTCCAACCACCACTGTCTCCAGTTTTCCTCCCATCCACCCACCCTCACCTGTCTCTGGAGAGGCATTTTACTTCTCTCATTTTTTTTCACTTCTCTCTCCTTCTTTTTGCTTCTCTTTTTCTAATTTCTCTCTCTCTCTCTCTTTTTTTTACTTCTCCCCCCCCCCTTTTGGTTTTTGGGCCACACCTGATGATGCTCAGGGATTACTCCTGGCTCATGTGCTCAAAAATCTCTCCTGGCTTGGGGAACCATATGGGACGCCAAGGATTGAACCACAGTCAGTTTTAGGCTAGTGAGTGCCAGGCAGAAGTTTTACAGCTTGTGCCACAGCTCAAACCCCATACTTCTCTTTATCTCTCATTCTCTATTTCCTTTTGTTTTATATTGTTTTATATTTTTATGATTTTTGTATTGTTTATGTTATATATCTTGTTTATATTTTTATATTGTCTTATATTGTTTTTATATTGTGTTTTCACTACTGCTAATTTAGGGGAATCATGCATGTCACTTTATCCCCTTTCATCACCAAGTTCTTGATAAGTTCATTTATACCTATCATTGTCATAGTGAAATTATCAGAGTGATAAATTCCAACTACTATTGTCATAGTGAACCCTAACTGCACTTATTGTTCTTTGTGGCAAGCAACCTACCATGGACTAGTCTTCCTGGACCTCATCTCAATTGATTTTCTTTTTTTTTTTTCTTATATCACACAAATGAGTGAAATTATTCATCTAACACATTTAACTCAGCAAAATAATCTTCATATTTATCCATGTATAAGCAAATTTTGTGACTTCAGGGTGCAATAAAATACAACTTGATATGTGATTCAGAGAGCAAGTGTAACATAATCATCTCAATAATGGATGTTGCCAAAACTCACAGGAGCACCCACGAATCTCTATCATTATTGGATTTTTAAGGGCATTGGAAAATTTTTTTCTACTATATCATATTACACACACTTATTTTATATAAAGAAAATTGTTTATAGTTTATATTAAGAAAAATGCATAGCTAATATTTTTTTCTTCAGTATCTGCTGGTTGGTACTGAAGATACCTTAAATAGGGATGCAAATATCTTTTCTCTATTTTGTTTTGAGGCCTTTAAGGTATATTCTCGCTATGGTATTAAGTGTTGGAGACTGTACTCAATGTACATGTATCTTTTTAAGTAAACTTTTTTGTGCTTTTGGAACAGGAGCTAAGAGGTGTGATCATAAGGTCATGTGGAGTTTGAATATTTGGAAATGAGTAATCTCTTTTTTGCATCATTGAACCTATAAAATAATATATTATACCTTCTACCTCCCACAATTGATATTCTATTTTATACTGTTGCTTTTGGGACACACATGGCAGTACTCAGGAATAAATCTTATTCCTGGTTCAGAGCTTAGAGAAAACTCTTGGAGGACTCATGGAGGAACTTACGGAGTATCAGGGATCAAACTCAGGCTAGTCATTTACAAGCAAGTGACTTGCCAAATATTTTCACCCTAGCCCTTTTATGCTGATTTTTACTTACTGAATGACAGAAGTTGCAGGGAATGTGTCCTTTCTCATGAAATTGGCAGAGTTTGCAATGGACAATAAAGCAGCTTCATTTCAGGGTTCTCCTTAGCTCTATTTACACTGTCAGGGGTAAATCAGAATAGTCTTACCTTTTGGGCTCTTTATTTTCTGCATCTCTGCAAGTCAAGAACTAGATAATAATATCTAAAACAATATTTAATAGGATATATTTCCCTCCTGTTCACTTAAAGTGATGCAAAATTGTCCTTTTTGTAACCTGGAGAGTACTTTGATAAGTCAGACAAGGAAGTAGAAAATCAGTTTGTATCTTGCCCAAAGGGGATTTAATGCACCTGAAGAGCTGTGTTCTTCAAGACATTCACAAGTTCAAGTTGTTTTTCTTAAAAAATAAGACAAATGGAGTGTGGTTGCCTTTATTTAGGCTACATTTTTATGAGGTAGGGGATAGTGAGAATGGGATCATCATACACTGTGGCCTTCAGAAGCTTTTGTTCTATTCAGGGGCATAACCCCTGGCTATACTCTGGGGAACTATATGCCTAATTTCAATAAGATTGGCACCTTCAACCTTTAACAAGTGAGGTTTGGTGCAGAGAATGAAACAAATATATAAGGGAACTAACACACACAAACACATATACATAGATTGAGCGTTTATATAGCCGGGGAATCTATAAATGAGTGTACTAACTAGAAATTAATTCAATTTAATACTGCTCCTCCACTTAGGTTCCAATACAAAAGTTATAGTCTGAGTTATAGAGACATTAAGGGCATTAGTAAGCATATCAACGTTCAAAGGGTATATTAAAAGCAGAGACTGGGCTATCCTCTCAGTCTGACAGCAAATACACTTGCAGTCTATGGTCAAAAGTTTCCTATTCTATTTTTGCCTCGGTTGTTTTCACTTATCTAGAAAACTCAAAACATTTTATCCTTATTTTTTTCTTGAGCTTATTTTAGCTGCCCATTTATATTCTAAAACATAAGCTGTCTTGTCTAGGAAATTATCACAATTTTGGGGTTGGGTTTTTGAAGGGAGGACAATTATCTTCCACACTAGATATGATGCTGAAGATTGACTTTTTTTTCTTTTTCTTTTCTTT
>PVKC010027648.1:0-15575 GCA_004027635.1 Crocidura indochinensis | reverse complement strand
CTTCCTTCCTTCCTTTCTCTTCCTTTCTTTCTGTCACACCCAGCAGTGCTCAGGGGTTACTCCTGGCTCTACACTCAGAAATCACTCCTGGCATATGGGGAACCATATGGGGTGCAGGGATTTGAACCACCGTCCTTATGCATACGAGGCAACTGTCCACTTTCTAAACCCCAGCTAGCAGATTAACATATATCCCATATTGGAGAATATGGCATTCGGCAATCCTACTTCTCAAATAGTATGCAACTTAAAATCTCAGTTAATATAATGAAGTAGCTAATTTATATCCTGAACACACTCAAATAGCTGTACATACTAGACATATTAAGACATATTAAGTTTCCTTGGCTAATAATGACTAATAATGTTCTACAATGATCACAGGAGTAAAAGGAGTCTTGCTCTTTAAGACAACACATGTCTTTCTTCCTTATTTCTATGTTTATTGCTTGCTTATTTCAGTACTGATGAAGCCTGGGTTCTCCCTTGAATACACTCTTCCTTTCTCTCCCCTCATCTTTCTAAACAAATTTTAATAAAAACTACTTTGTTACACTGTAAAAATATTAAAGGGACATTAGATAAAAAAAAAACTGAACATCATTAGGTAAAAATGAATTCAGACCAATGGCAACTGAATGTTTACCAGAAACCACAGAGTTGGAAGAAAATGAAAGAACATCCTTAATTTATTAAAAATAATAATTAGCAAAAATTATCCTGGCAATAAAAACTCCCAAATTAATATGACAGAGGTTTTATTTACTTTACTTCTTGACATTTAGTTTGCATGCATATTTTATATCTTAGATAAAGGACTTTAGCATTTTTCCTCATGTGTTTTCATCTTATTTCTTCATGGTCCATGATACCAGTTAAATGTGTCAGTACAGTTAAACTAAACTTATATGATATAAGCAGGTTATTATGCCATTTATCTATAATTTTACTGATAAAATTATCACTGAACTCATTAAATTGAGGGTTAGTTATACCATATTTATTTAATCTGCTATTGAGATATAAGTTTTTTTAATTCAAAAGCATTTTAAATATTTATTGAGCTGTACAACTTATTTATAATAGTATTAATATTAGTTTGACATATAATGTTACTATACTAAACCCAATTAGTGACAATATTACATCAAATAATACAATTCATATAAATAATGTTAGAGTTGGATACTTTGGTTTTTAAGCCTGTGTTCTCTCCCTTAAACTTGTATTTCCCTTGTTTATTTCTGTGTTTCTTTGCCTGCTTATTTCCATTCAGGTGAAGCCTGTGTTCTTTCTCAAACATGAACCTCTCCTTTTTTCCTCCCTTAATTTTTCTAAATAAGTTTCAGTAAAAATTTCTTGATTTGGACCAAAGTGCACTTGATCAAACTGGGTTCAATTCTTGGCATTCTGCGTGGTCCCCCAAACCCACCAGGTATAATTTCTGAGTGCAGAACAAGGAGTAACCCTGAAGTATTGCCATTTTAATGCTGTTAATCCTCACAACTCATGAAAATGGCGCGTGTCTCTATTTCCTTGTGTCCTCTTTTAATTCTTGAAGCAGTGTTTGGTAGTTTTCTTTATATAGATCCTTCACCTCTTTTTTTTTTTTTTTTTTTTTTTTTGTGTGTGGTTTTTGGGTCACACCCGGCAGTGCTCAGGGGTTACTCCTGGCTCCATGCTCAGAAATTGCTCCTGGCAGGCACGGGGGACCATATGGGGCACCGGGATTCGAACCAATGACCTTTTGCATGTAAGGCAAATGCCTTACCTCCATGCTATCCTTCACCTCTTTATTTAAGTTGACTCCAAGGTATTTGAGCTTGTGTGGTACTAAAGTGAATGGGATTGCTTTTTCAATGTCTATTGCTTCTCTGTCATTATTTGTGTATAAGAAGACCATTGACTTTTGCAAGTTAATGTTGTAGACTGACCTTTTGCTATCTGAATCTATTGTTTCTAGAAGCTTTTTGATAAAGTTTTTAGGGTTTTCTAAATATACTATCATGTCATCTGCCAACAATCAGAGCTTGACTTTTTCCTTTCTTATCTGGATGCCCTTGGCATCTTTTTCTTGCCTAATTGTTTTTGCAATTACTTCCAGTTCTATATTAAACAGGAGTTGTGAGAGGGGGCAGCCTTGTCTTGTACCAGAGTTTAGAGGAAAGGCTTTTAGTTTATCTCCATTGATAATAAGATTTGCCATTGGCTGTGGGTTCTTTTTTTTTTTTTTTTTTTGTGGATTTTTTTGGGTCACACCTGGCATTGCTCAGGGGTTAGTCCTGGTTCTATGCTCAGAAATCGCTCCTGGCAGGCTCCGGGGAACATATGGGACGCTGGGATTTGAACCGATGACCTTCTGCATGAAATGCAAATGCCTTACTCTCCATGCTATCTCTCCTGCCCCATTGGCTTGTGTTTTATGTGCCAGCATGTTGTCTATCCTGGATAAAGATCCATGTGCATTGGAGAGGAATATGTATCTGGTTTTCTGGGGATGGAATGCCCCTTATATATCTACTAGGCCACTGTCTTCCATTTCTTCTTTCAGAGCTAGTATATTTTTGGTGGGTTTCAGCCTGGTTGACCCATCTAAGGGTGACAGAGCAGTGTTGAGGTATCCCACTATTATTGTGTTGCTAATGATTTGTCAATAATTGTATCAAATATTTTGCTGGTCCCTTATTGGGTGCATATATGTTTAGGAGTGTAATTTCTTCCTGTTATACATATTCCTTGATTATTAGAAATGTCCATCTCTAACCCTTATAACTTTTCTGTGTCAAAATTTTATGTAATTTGTATTAATATGGCCAGTCCAGCTTTTATAAGAAAGTTGTTTGCTGCAATGATTGTCCTCCAACTTTTTATTTTGAGTCTATGTTTATTCTGACTATTTACATGTGGTTTTTTTTTAGAATATTGGATTAAATTTTTGATCCATTTTGTAATTCCCTTTGCCCCCTCAGGCCAGATAACCTTTTGTTATCTACCAAAGACCCCCTCCCAGAAATGGTAGGTCTATTAGCAGGTAAGATTACACGGGAGGAGTGGGGATAAGGTAACAATCTCTCCCTCCCTGGATATAAAAGAAGCTACAAAGTATAAAGTGAAAAAATTTACATATTAGCCTTTTCCAAAAACAAAGTCGAAATCCATTTTCAGGCTGTAGGTTGTATTCAGTAAATCAATCCATTCTTAATACAGTTTTTTTTTTCTTGTCCATTTCCAATCAAGGTCCTTCATCAGTTTCTGAGGAGGCCGAGGTCTTTGGAAAAAAGGATGTTCTGCAACAAAGTTTCAGTTCTGGGCATCGGATAGAGGTGATCCAAACTTCCATCACCCTTATTTCAATGGCCTTTTTGCCCCAGAAGGGGTCACTTTACACTTGGTAGCTATAGAAATTTTACCCGCCTTTGGCTAAAGGCAGAATCAGGAATACAAAAGCTTAATACACTTCTTTTATATCCAGGGATGGGGAGATTGTTACCCCAGCCCCATTCCTGTTGTGTAATCTTACCTGCTAATAGACCTCCCATTTCTGGGAGGGGTCTTTGGTAGATAACAAAAGGTTTGGCCTGAGGGGGCAAAGGGGAATTTGCACGGATGCAGGATGGAGGAGGAAGCAGGAGGAGATCTCTGAGGGACAAGGTACAATGCAGGGCTGAATAGGAATCCAGTGTAAATGGTTATTATAGGCCACACATGTTGGCCAGGGAAAATAAAGCTGATATTTCCTGAAGCCTGCCTGTATGTGAGTTTTCTACCCACACAATCACCTCAGAACAGCTGGCTCAACAGGAGGTGGATACACGTGGTCCTGAGCTGGAGGAGGAAGGCCTCCATCACCATCCACCTCCATCCAACTCCATCCAAAGGGCATAATGGAACAATCATTCACTGGTATAATTCTTTATATTCTAATTTGTCTACTTTATAATGTTGATGGCATGTCTATCGTTTTTTCACCCTTAATTCATTTTTCACCAGATACTGGAATTTCTGCAGTACTTTTTGGTTCATGTTTGCATTATCAATGCTGTTGTCTACCCATTGTTGCTGTGTAAGTGCTTGAATGTGTGAAGTAGTTGTTAGAAATACAGTATAGACATTGATTAAAAAATCTAGGAATTTAGTTTCTATTTTACATAGCAACTCTATTTTTAGAGTATATCCAATGATCCAAAAACAATCAAGAAAATATATTTGCACCCCTATGTTTCTTTCAGTACTTACCATAATAGTCAAAACTTACAAATAACTCAAGTGAGCAAGAATAGATGACTAGATTAAGAAATGATAGCAATAAACACAAGAAATTGCTGGCATTTCTGCGAGACTTTTTGGTTCATGTTGGTATGTCCAATGTTGCTATCTTCCTGTGTTGCTGTGTGTGTGTTTGTGTGTGCAGTAGTTAGAAATACAGTATAGCCATCGATAAAAATCTAGGAATTTAGCTTCTATTTTACATAGCAACTCTATTTCTAGAATATATCCAATGATACAAAAACAAAATCAAGAAAATATATTTGCACCCAATGTTTCTTGCAGCATTCTCCATGATGGCCAAAATCTATAAATAGTTCAAGTGACCAAGAATAGATGACTAGATTAAGAAATGATGGTGATAAAGACAAGGAATTATTAGTTGAGCATAAGAAAATATAAAGTCATGAAATTTGCTGCTACAATGGAGGTATCTGGAGAGTATTATGTTGAATGAAATTAGTCAGAGGAAAAGAGATTGACACAGAATAATTCCTCTCATGTGTAGAATATAAAGGAAAATAAATGTGGGATAACACATACCCCAAAATAACAACAACAACAACAAACCATGAGAGCTAAAATTCAGTTGGAAATAAGGCAATTGAGGGGGTTGAAAGGACAGAAAGAAGCAAAATGAATGGTGGAGGGAAATATTTTACTGGGCCGTTGAAGTGGTATTGAAAAGTAGAAAAGCGTTATCATACTACCAGAACAGTGTTTTAAATCGCAGTGAAAATGTATGTGTGTGCCTCTTTGCTTTTTGTTTTGTTTGTTTTTATTTGTTGGGTCACACCCACCATTGCTCAGGCGTTACTCCTGGCTCTGCGCTCAGGAATCATTCCTGGAAGGCACGGGGAACTTTATGGGGTTCCAGGATTCGAACCACTGGCTGCTTGCAAGACAAAAGTCCTACAGCTGTGCTATCTCTCTGGCCCCTACTATCTCTCCGGCCCTAATGTGTGTGCCTCTTTTAGAAACATACTGGTAAGTGGGTTTGGGGGAACAGTGGTGGAGAGAAGTAGATGCTGGTGAAGAGATTGATGTGAAAACATTGTATGCCTGAAACTCAATCATAAGTAGTTTTGTAATTTCACAGTGACTAAAAACACAAACAAATGAAAGAACAAGATACAGGCAATTACTTTGCTAAAATTATTTTTTGGGGGGGGGCACACCCTGTGACCCTCAGGGGTTACTCCTGGCTCTGTGTCTCCTGTCTGAGACGCCAGGGTATCAGACTATGGTCCATTCTAGGTTAGCGCATGCAAGACAAACACCCTATCACTTGTGCCACTGCTCCAGACCCAGTCTGCTAAATTTTTCTAAGTGCATTTCTACAACAAATCACTTTAATCACTGTCTCAACTTTTTGGTTACTGCACAATTTTAAGTTTCTTCTATCTTTTGTTCTGAATTTTTTTCTGTATATATGTATTAAAACTGCTTTCCATGTGAAGGAGTCTTTCTAAAATTTCTGGCCCAAATTTAACTCCCTTATGCTTTTTCAGGGTAGTAATGAACTTACAATTAAAGAAAATGGGTGTGTTTTCTGTCATTTGTAGAAATTTGGACTGGGACTTAGAGACAACAACATTTGCTCTATTTGCCATCTTGATTCAATTTCCCAAGTCACTTTTAATTAGCAGCTGTGTTGCTACTTTACATACTGATGTACTCAAGTGATGATCATTATCACTTTTATGCGGCCTGTATAATGGTCTATTGACCTGTTAGTGACCTGGACTCTTGCTGTTTGAAGATACATATTTGACAAGTTAAAAAAAAAGGTTGACAATGGATTGATCTCTAAGGTACAGGCAGTTTGGAGGAAAGAAAATTACTGCAACATGTTTGTGCTTGCAAGAAATGGAATTGATACCTAGAGAGTCGAACAACCCCAAACTGAAAATGCCGAACATTGCCTAAAATCTTCCTAAATGATTCTGTCCCTGACTATTTATCATTTGAATGTTGACCTAACACTTTAGAAGGCTGTATCTATAAATGAATGAGGTGTGTATGCATTAAAGTCAAGTGCTATTTACCGAGGATACTGTGACTTCTGTGTGAATACTTTAGCTGATAAAAACAGATGGTAAAACTTTTCCTTTATTATTTGCTTTCACATTAAAAACAAATATTGCTAAACAAAAACCATATAATGGTGGAAGTACTGCAGATGCCCTTCTTAGCAACCATTTAGTTGTGGTCTTGTACTATTTTATGAGGTTGTAGAAATCTATAAAAACTCAATAGAAAAATATTATTTGCTCTACTGCTAGTGCTCATTTTTTGCCCATTGTACATATGATTTTTGTACTATCAAAAGAGTTATTGAAATTATGGAGTATAAAATTCATTGACAACTTTTTTAAAAGCATTGGGACTAGAGCAAAAGCACAGTGGTCGGGCTTTTGCCTTGCATGTGGCCTATCCAGGAAGAGGACCTCGGTTCGATCCCCGGGGTCCCATATGGTCTCCTGAGCCAGGAGTGATTTCTGAGCACATAGCCAGGAATAACCTCTGAGCATCATAGAGTCTGGCCCAAAAAGAAAAATAAAGTTATAGCATAGACAATGTGGCATAAATTAGACAAAAGATTTAATTAGAATAATATAAGGTTTTGTAAAGTATTAAGAATTTACAATGGAACTTGGAAGGGATACTATATTTTAGTTATTATGATTGGCATCAAATCTATTTTTTGTTTGCTCTGACAATAATTGATAATGCCCAGGTGCGACACCTGACTCAGTGATCAGAACAAGCCCTTAGTAGTACTCAGAAAAACACACAGTGGTAGGAATATAGCCTCAGTCTCCTATAAGCAAAATATGTCCTGAAGCCAATGAGTATCTAAATATGTTTTAATTGAAGATTTGTAGCTTAATATGAGTTTCATATTTGCACTATTATTACTATTCAGTTTCTATCTTCATTGTTTGATTTTGCTACAAATCTAGTTTCTATACATCACTGTATAATTTGCTGACCAATAGGCCCTTTCCTTTATGATAATGAATGAACAAAAATTTTATTATATAATAGATTAATGGTTAAACCAACAACTCTTATGAAATAAAACTTTGAATAAAATATATATAAAGTTGTTTGCTTTGTCAATTCAGGACTTTCATAAAGTACAATTTCTAAAAAGAAGCAAAAAAATTCGACTTCATTAAGATGAACGCTCCTTGTAAAAAATTGAATCTTAACATTCTAAAATCCAATGTATTCATCATTGTTTTCCCCTTTAAATATTTAGCATTTAAACTTTAAAATATACTTTGATATTACTACTTTGTACTAATTTTTTTCCTTGTACTGTAAGCTTTTATTTTTCTCTTTTCTATTATAAATCACATTATTTTGAATATATTTGAAAATAAACATAAATGAGTACAGTATGACTATTTCTAGAAGTTGAATCTGAGAAAGTTACATAAATAATAACTCACAGAAAGACTCTTGAGGCCAGAGAAATAGTAAAGCATCTACGGTGTTGAATGCATTCAGCCTACCATGGCTCAATCCCCAGTACTTTATATGGACCCTTGACTTCCTCCTGGAGTGATTTCTAGCACAGAGCCAGGAGTAAGCCCTGAGCACTGCTACTGTGTGACCTGAAAATAAAATATTCTATAAAAGGATTCTATATACCCTCTAGTTAGAGCTTCCTTCTCTTAAATCAATCTTACTGGCATTTTTATGGAAGTTGAAGATAATCACCAGTTCTCCATTACAGATATATGAATATGTATGTTCCCTTTATAAAACTTCCAAACAAGTTCCTGCATTTTACAATTTATCATTTAAAATTCAGGTTTCTAATGAATTTAGATGATAACAAAATAGTCTCGAGAAATATTTCTAGAAATATCTCTCCTATGTAAACTCCAAGCAATGTTTATGTAGCTGTTATTTATTAATGTTGCTAATTTAATTGCTTTCTGCAGATTGTTAAAACTTAAATCTGATTTTTTTACTTATAGATATGGTCAATATTATATAAAGTATTATATAAGTGGAATTTATATTCTGATGAACAAATTAAAAATTTTTTTGCTTGTTTTGGGTCACACCCAGTGACACTCAGGGATTGCTCCTGGATATGTGCTCAGAAATTGTTCCTGGCTTTGGGGACCATATGGGACGCTGGGGGATTGAACTGTGGTATGGTCCATCCTCAGTTACCTGTGCTCAAAGCAAGCCCCCTACCACTTGTGCCACCACTCCGGCCCAAACAAATTTAATATTTTTTAGATTTTTTTTTATTGTTGTTGTCTTGTGCTTACTCTATACCTTACATTTGGAAATCACTCCTGGTGTGGTCAAGGGACAATGTGTGGTGCATGAGATCAAGCCTGAGTCAGCGACATGCAAGAATAACTCCTTACCTAATGTAAAAAAGTTACATTTGGCCTGATATATAGATTTTTCTACTTTAAAGAATATTCATTTACATATTCTATTATTTACAATTAAATCATGTAAAGTTGATTTACTTGATTAAATTCTTTGGCCTAATATATAGATTTTTCTCCTTTAAGAATATTCATTTACATATTCTGTTATTTATAATTAAATCAAGTAAAGTTTCAAAATATTTTACATGCAATTACCATTAGAGGATGATTACTATTCAATGAGTAACTTTTAAAGACTTGGTAAAATTATATTTTATTTCCTCTAGTTTCTAGCCTCAGAATATTATAATTTAAAAAACAGATCATATTACATCTCTTATATTTTAGGCTTCTTTGGTGAAGTTACCAGCTTAGATTCAGTAAACAGGTTTGAAAGATAGAATCCGATGACTTGGAATTCTAGGTGCTGAGTTTGTTGGCATAGAAGATACAACACATTTTCATTTTTACATTCCAAGCAAAAGGTAGCCCAGTTGTGTCCATGGATCTGTCATCAAGTACAACTCATATTTCAGTTTTAACTGGTATAAATATAGTTACTGTGAGTGACACTAACCTGGTAAAAGTTTTTTTTCTGCGATCCCTTTTTATATTGTTTCTGGCAGGTTGACTCATGGCTATAACTTTGTCCTAGAAATTTTTTAAGTATACTAGGAACTTTCATTGAGTAAAAGCATCATTGACAGATAAGATATATAAGCCTGACAACTTGGTTTGCTGTTTGCTATCTGGAGATCACAAAGTATTTCCTTTTTTAACACTGACCATATAACAGGAGATAACTGGATTTTTCTGTAGTATGATGTTATCAGAGAAAATAAAAGAAGGCTAAAAGTTCAAACATAGAGCTTGAAAGATAGCTAAACAGGCTGAGCACAAATCTTGAATGCTGATGGTCTGGAATCAGTTTATGGTGCCACCTGCTCCTTTGAGCACCGCTGAGAGAAGCTCCATAGAAGCATTGGGTGTGGCCCAAAACCAAACACATTAAATAATTCAGTTCAAAATATGAGTGTCTTGTTTTTGTTTTTGTGGGATTGCATACAACTCTTAATGTCAAAAAGCTGTATAGTTTATTGTCATATTTTTGGTTTGTCTGAACAAAATAATTTCACTTAAAAATTTTTATGCTGTGGGGCCCGGGAGATAGCATGGAGGGAAGGCGTTTGCCTTTCATGCAAAAGGTCATCGGTTCGAATCCCGGTGCTCCATATGGTTCCCCGTGCCTGCCAGGAGCAATTTCTGAGCATGGAGCCAGGAGTAACCCCTGAGCACTGCCAGGTGTGACCCAAAAACCAAAAAAAAAAAAAATTATGTTGTAGTCATCTAACCAAAGCATCCACAAACACAGCTTTGATATGAAATCTGCTTGATGCATCTGACATTGTAATTATCAGACCTCTAGATAGGGGGCTCATTAAGGCAAGAATATATTTTGCTTTTATAAATGACTTTGCTTTTGACGGTTTATAACAGTGAGCTACTAAATTAGGGTGTTTAGATTCTTATTCAAAGGTTACTCTGTGGCTAGAAATGTTCATGAAGTCTCTATTCTAGTCTTTGGTACAGGTGTCTTTTGAAAAGTGATCTTTCTTTGCCTTGAGTGACTTTTGCCTCCTTAGTGATGAATTGAAGCCTTCTGCATTCTGGGCATACACGGAGCTGAAAAGTGAGCCCAGGGAGGAGGATTCTGTTTCTCCCAAGCATGTTTTCAGAGCAGTCAGAATGCTTTCCTCTGCACAGATGGAGAACACAGGAGGCTTCTTGTTGATAGGTTTTTATGATTGATAAGGCTAATAGTGCCTTACTTACTCCCTCTTCTATTTTCATGGGTGGGAAGAGGTTCAGTGAACAAGTTAAAAATCATGTAAATCTTTCAACAAGAATCTGTGCTCTCCTTTAATCTCTTCTTATTTTTATTTCCACATCAACTTCCTCAACTGCTCTCACTTTTGAAAACCACTGAGTTAGGAGGAATCATATTTCAGACATGATTGTTTTGGACTTCTGCAAATCAATATGGGTGAAGATCAGGCATTTGGTCTGTTTGCTCAATCAGTCGTTGGTGGTTATGCAGGACACTGTCTTGATGTCACTTTGCTTCAGGAATTGAAATTTTTATTCTCCAATACTGCCGATTATCAGGAATCTGAAGCAATAGTCTTTGCTGTGCTTGAGTACTCAGTGGATGATGGTATTTGTAATTGACACTCTTTGGCTCTAATTATGATATTGACAAGGTAGTTAAGTAAAAATTTATCTTAAGGTATCCTGGAGTTCCATGTGTGCTTATCAAAATTTATCTAAAGATCATAAATGCTTATGTATCTTTTTATTGCCATGTAAGTTTTACTCTGATTTTATATGGCAGTTTAATGTCATTCCACACTAGACACTGTTGATTGGAGACATTAGTTCCACTAATCATTCATATTGCTCTTGCCACAGCACATAAGGATGGCTTATGTGGAATATCCCTTCTGAATGAGTCTTCATGCCCAGTTGTATTATGCTAGGGTGGGTTGATGGAAAATTCTAGAAAGTTGTAAAGAAGGCACATAAGATCCCTGCATTTATTAACCATTGTTTTTTCTATTTTGTTTCTGTGGGTTGTCTGTGTTATTCTATTGATATTCCAATTCTTCCAGTCAGCCTGAACCATGCAAAATTTCCTTCTAGTTTTTGTCCTATTCTTATTGTTCTTTATGATGTTTGGTTTATGGATTATTTATGGTTTATCTTTGGCTTATCATTAACTTCCCTATTATTTTCTCCCTGGTTTTTCTTTCTTTAGATATGAATGCATTGGGGCCCGGGAGATAGCATGGAGGTAAGGCGTTTGCCTTTCATGCAAAAGGTCATCGGTTCGAATCCTGGTGCCCCATATGGTTCCCCGTGCCTGTCAGGAGCAATTTCTGAGCATGGAGCCAGGAGTAACCCCTGAGCACTGCCGGGTGTGACCAAAAAAAACCCCCCAAAAAATAGATATGAATATATTCAAAATAAATTTATTTATAAAATTATTTATTTTAAATTCATTAATTTTTATAGATTTATATAATATCTATAATCTAAGTGAAATAAAATTTCATAAATAAATTTTCTTTTAACAATAAAATTTGCTAAATTCTACTCAAATTTATTTTATATAATAAACCAATCTTTAATTGTATCATCATAAGATACATAGTTAGAAAATTGTTCATGATAGAATTTCAGTTATACAAAACACCAGTAAATACCCCAGTAAATATTTCCTGCCACAAATTTTACCACTTAACCTCATCCCTTGTACCTGGCCTCTCTCCTACCTGCTTTTGTGGCAAATATTTTTCTTCTCTCTCTCTCTCTCCATTTTTTTTTCATTTTAGGTACTGTGGTTTGCAAACTACTTAAGGGGGATCATGCATATCACTTTATCTTTTTCAGCATCCAGTTCTTGTTCAGAGTGATCATCTCCAACTGTTCTCTTCCTTAACTGTGCTCCCCTGTAATTTATAGCAAGCTTTATACTGTGAACTGGTACTGCTGGTCCTCATCTCTATTTTTTCTGAATATTAATACCATACTATCTTTTTATATATTCTACAAATTAGTGCAATTACTATATCTATACTTCTCCCTCTGACTCATTTTTGCATAACACAATACTCTCCATATCCATCCATCTATAAGCAAATTTCATGAGTTCATTTTTCCTATTTGCCACATAGTGTTCCGTTGCCTAAATGTAGCATATTTTCTTTACCTACTCCTCTGTTCTCAGGCACTGTGGTTGTCTCCAGATTCTGGCTATTGTGAATAGTGCTGCAATGAACATAGGAGTTTAGATGTCTTTCTGCATTGTGTTTTGGGCTCCAAAAGTATATTCCTAGGTCACAAGGAAGCTCAATTTCTAGTTATTTTGTTTATCTGTGGAATATACATTTTGTTTTCCCAAAAAAGCTAATTCAGTAGATATTCTCAAAAGCAGTGAATGAGTTTCTTTCTCTCTGCATCCACACCATCACTGTTTTTTTTTTCTTCTTGATTTGTGCCAGTCTCTGTGGTGTGAGATATATTTTTTTTATTGCACCATCCTGATTATTAATGATGTGGAACATTTTTATGTGCCTTTTGTCATCTGTATTTCTTCTTTGAGAAAATGTATGTTCATTTCTTTTTCCCATTTTTGGTGCGATCATAATTTTTTTCTTACTAAACTATACCAGTGCCTTATATATCTTAGATATTAACCCTTTATTATTGGTTATTGAGTGAATAGTTTCTCTCATTCTGTGGGCAGTGTTTATATACTTGTTACCATTTTTTTTAAATTCAGAAGCATCGTAGGTTAATGTAGTTCATTTGTTTATCTATGCTTCTACTTTCTTGGTCAGTGGTATTACATGCTGAAGATGTATTTGGCTTCAATATCATGGAGAGTTCTGGCATGTTTTCCTCTTCGTACCTAATGGTTTCAGGTCTGATATCAAAGTCTTTAATTCATTTTTTGTTTGTCTTTTGTGCATTGTCTTAAGAGAGGTCGGAGTTCACATTTTTGCACTCAGCAGAGTTCCAACACTAATTATTAAAGAGGCTTTCCATGCTCTTTCCTTTTTCAAAGCTTAATTGATCAATTTAGGATATTCAAGTCTAATCCATTGATCTGAGAGTCTCTCTTTGTTCCAAAACCATGCTATTTTTAATGATTACTTGCTAGCATAGTACAGTTTGAAGTTGGGGAAAGCTGTATTTCCCATTTTCTTTTTTTTCCAAATTAAGCTTTAGCTTTTTGTAGAGATTTATTGTTTAATATGATTCGGGAGTGAATGATCTATTTCTTTAAAAAATGTAATAGATATACTTATAAGTATTGTATTAAATCTGTCTAGTGCTTTGGAAAGTATTGTGACTTTTTATTATGCTAATTCTCCCAACCCACGGACAGGGCATGTATTTTCATTTCATTGTTTTCTCTTTGATTTTGTGAAGCAGTGCTTTGTAATTTTATATGTATAGGTCTTTAACCTCTTTGAGTAAGTTGTTTCTGATGTACTTGATTTTCAGAGCACAAATGTGAAAGGGATTTTTTAATATCTCTTTTCCACTTGAATATATTTGTATATATTTTTGTAAATAAAAATCCATAGTTTATGCTGCTACTTTCAATTTCATGCTACTTTATTATACAAGTTCATTTTTTCAAGAAGATATTTTTGTAGTCTTTAGATTTATTTTATTTTATTTTGGGGGGGGGCACACCCATTTGATGCTCAGGTGTTACTCCTGGCTAAGTGCTCAGAAATTGCCCCTGGCTTGGGGGGACCATATGGGATGCTGGAGAATCTAACCACGGTCCTTCCTTGGCTAGCGCTTGCAAGGCAGACACCTTACCTCTAGTGCCACCTCACCGGTCCCAGTCTTTAGATTTTCTAAATATAGTATTATGTCATCTACAAATAGTGAGATCTTGACTTCTTTTCAAATTCTTCTTAATCACTTTAAGTATGTCATAATTTTTTGCCATGGCCCTTGAAGAAATCTCTAAAACTCCATTACATTTATTCAAATAATATTTTCTTAGTATTATTTTAAGTAATATTTTCTCAAAATGTAGACTTTATTGTTAGTTTTAAATTTTCTATTATAATTTTCATCATAGCCAGCCTGTTGAATTCTTTGTAATGTGTGTCCTTTTATGGACAGTAATGATAATGACAATAAGAGGAACATTTTTACCTTCTGTTTATTTTAGAATGTCTGTCTTTTCCTTTATGGTATCTGAGGTGAAACAGCTCTTCCAGTGCAAAGCTGCAGGATATTGTCTGTGTAATATCACTAAATAACCTTCTGACAAAATCATCTCTAAAAAATAGCAGTTTAACCATTTTCCTACCAAAAGTCAGCTAATTTCTTTTTCAATAGAAATTGAAGGATAGTAAGAGACACCATTGTTTCCTCCCATTTAGGCAAAGATATGTCATGATTTTAGTAGTTACCAGAAGGACAATTTTGTTTCTCAAAAAACACTTCTTTCTCTTGGGGTATGTATAGTCCCAGAAATTGTTTCCAGTATTCTCAGTATTCCCAGTATTATTTGGTCATATAGAAGTTAAATTTCTGTGTTTTTTCAATATGACAAAATATTTTATTAAACCAGTGTTATATATTTGTAGATTATTAACTATTACATTACAACTCACTTAATAAGCCTGGTGATTCTTGCTTCAAATATATATTTCTGTTTTGTTTTAGATCACTTTTGGGGAGAGTTCAAGGGACCACACCTAGTTGTATTCAGGATAATCCCTGGCACTGCTCAGGGATCAGTCCTGGTGAGACTCAGGAATCATTTCCAGTGCTAGGAATTGACTTTGGGTCAACCTCAGGTAAGGCAAGCATACTACTGCTTTGTACTCTCTCTCTCTTGTCCTGCAAATATAGTTTTGCTTTATCTGAAGTATTAGCATAACTGAAAGACTTAACCCTTTTGGTAACTACTGATTAAAGATTTTTTTTGTTTTTTTTTAAATTTATTTAAATTTTTATTGTGACTGAAGTTCATTACACAGAATTATTTACGGTACATAGTGACAATGAATGAGGGGCATTCACACCACCAGTGTTGTCCTCCCTCCACTCCTGTTCCCAGCATGTCTCCCATATCTCCCTCCTTTGCTCTCCCTCACTCCCCCGCAAGAATACTAGTGTAACTGGTCTCCACTTAGCCACTTGTTGTAGGTCGGGTATCTATTCTGTTTGGTGTTCCACTCTGATCATTTTTTATTCACACTGCATGGTCATATGACTGGCCCTGGTAACATCCTTTTCTCCCCTCAATTTATGAGTCTGAATGCTTCAAGTTGTGCTATTCTATTTGAGATAAAAAGGTTAAGG
>PVKC010027647.1:0-15712 GCA_004027635.1 Crocidura indochinensis | reverse complement strand
CCAGGAGGAACCCCTGAGTGTCACTGGGTGTGGCCCAAAAACCAAAAAAAAAAAAAAAAGAATAATCAAATTTCCTAATTTCCTATGAGGTTTCATCATTATAGTCAGGTTTCTACACACACTAAATGTAACCCTGATAAGACAACACTCAACTGGTACATAATTTATGAAGCCAATGGCCCTCCTCTACAGCATGTTAATATTTAACGTGAAATAAAAAAGCCACTGTTGACTCACTTCAATTTTTCCCTCCGACATTTCTAATCTACATTATCTACTCTGATCACCAATTGATAATTTTGAAATATATGTAATACATATTGTTCACTTAGCGATTGATTAACCCAATAATATCTAATAATTATGCTTAAAATAAAACACGGCATTCTTATACTATATGACTCTATTTCCTATAAATGGAATCTTGTTAGTTTCATTTCTTAACTCTCCCTACTCTAATTTCTCCTAGCATTTGTACAATTGTGTGAATAATCTAAAGGTAGTCCAGCAACACCATTAATATACTCATATCCTCTTTTCAAATATTGGTATTCTCACTCTCTTAATTCCATCAAGTCTCTGCCTAAATATCACTCCTGAGAAAAACTACCTTGCTTATCCCATGCAAAATTCTACACTTACCTACATTGCCTATGCTCACACCATATTCACTTTTATCATAGCCATTATCATTTCTATAAGTATCATTACACTATATATAAATATATTTCATTATTTTATTTACTTATATTATCTATCTTCCTAATTAAAATATCATCTTAACAAATCAGGGGATTTGTCTATATGATACATCACAATTTCTCTAGTACTAAAAACACTTTCAGGCCAGGAGATATCAAAAGGCCAAGCAAATTCTTTCCATGCAGGACACTTGAGTTGAATACCTGGCACCACATAATTCCTTGACACTGCTGTACTTCTCACTACAGAGTTTAAAGAGACCCCTGTATACATAAACCCAGGACACTCCCTCATGTACCCTCTCAAAATAAAAATAATTATAAAAATAATAATAGAGCAGTGTCAAAAGGAGTGAGGGAAATTACTATACACAACCAGTGGGGTTTGATCTCTATTTCTTCATCACTAGAGCATCACTAGGGATACTCTTAGAGGTTCCCAAGCATTGTTAGGTATTACCTCATTAGTTCAGGGCACTGCAGGGCCTAAGTAATATTATATGCTTGAGCATTAATACGCTACCACTCATTGGTTGCTCAAGTACCTCCTAGTGCAGCGGAGCTCCAGTTAGGAGCACCCCCATTATATAGATAAAATCGTGTAAGAAGCACAGCAAGTGGTCTTTAAACAATTGTGGAATAAATATAAGGAAGCAAAGAAAAAAGAACAAAAGGAGACAAATTCAAACCAGGACTTCTAGATGTCACAATGCATCTTAAGAGAAAATGAAGGCTAATTTCAGAACTTCAATTCCTCTGAGGATGTTTTCCCAAGAACAAGGGACAATTACATGAGATAACATCTCATTGGATTCTTCCTTATATCAGAAGATGGTAAAAAAAAAATCACTAAAGCATGCTATCTTGACACCTCTCTCTTAAAATTGCTAGAGGGAGTGGTGTTAATGTTGCCACAGCAACTGTAAATCTTATGTAAAAAATTCTAACTCAAGCTACAGATGTGGTAGCCAATTGAAATTTTTTCTTTGGGCTTAAACACAAGATGCTTCTTTCTAACTTTGCTAACATCATGACTATTAAGGAAGTTGCTTTAGGAGTTTATCCTTTGGGGAAAAGACATCACAATTTATGTAGAATTTATGTAGAGTATATCATGCCCTAAGTCTTACTTCCACTGATTGAAGATTAAGGATACTAGATTTGTGACCTACAAAGTCAAAAATGATTTTCTGTCCTTTGATGCATTGTTCTTACTTTGGTTTCCCATGGTCCCTATACATGGAATGTTTCTAATCTACGCTAATGTGTTACTTTTTGGTATTTGTACTGTTTTGTTGAGCCCAGATATATCAGATAGTTTCATAATATATATCTACCATTAATCTCTATACTATATACATATAACTATTCAAATAGAATTTCCTAGGACTTTTTCCCCATTATATAAGACACTGAAAAATAACAAATTTAGCATTTACTATCCATTCTGCAATTATCTCTATTTTTCTTTAAAATGCTATTTTACTGTCTCTCATCACTGGTGCATATTTCTTATTGTTTCCCTGTTGATAACAAAACTCCATTAGAAGAGGAACACCTTTTGTACTTGACCGATTAGCTGTGAGCAAATCATATTTTATAGATATTTAGTAATTGATGGATATCCATACCTCATTCATTTTGAGGTTTTGTTTAAAGCTGCTGAGAATATATATATGCTCAGAGTTATTTTTACATATAAAAGTTTCTTCCCTCTTGGGTAAATTTTCAAGAAAGGAGTTATTTTGTCAACTGATTTACAATGTTAGTCTACTATTTTGAAATCCTATCAGCATTGTATAAGGTTAAAAGTTATTCTAGCTCCTTGCTACACCATGGAATATCAACTATTAACATTTTTATCACTGTACTGAGTATGCAGTTTTATTGCATTAGAGTTGAGATTTGTAATTCCTCCTTGATTAAAGTATTGAACATCTGTTTATATGCTTTTATTTATATATATTATTTAATGATCATCTTTTCCCATTTTATTACATTCTTTATCATCTTATTATCAATGTTTATAACTACTCAATATAAGAGCTATTATGTGAAAATATTTTATAAAATTATTGAAATTACATTCTTTATATTCTTCATTTTCCTGTATACATAAGATTGCCTCTTCTTCATAATGTGTATAAAATGGGAATTGAATTCACATTATATTTTCAATTTTCCTGTGGATAGTGAAAGTTCAGTGCTGTTTGATATTTAATGATGGAAATTTTGCTATTTTAGGTCGGGGATATATGTATTCACTCTACCACATGCTGTTTTGTTTTCCTGTTAAATGTTTATGGTTTTACTGTGCACCCGCTTTTAATTAAGCAATGTCAGATTTCTTTTGAAAGTATATATGGTACATATTGAAATTTCTTTCTAGTTTATGTAAGAACTACTTCTGATCGAAGAAGGGCATACTAGAAATTTCATATGTGTCTTGATATTGTCAATATTGCTTTGGTCTTAATTTGGCATAGATTTGTTATCATCCAATGTAGCTTTTATCCAACACAAGGAACAAAATGTATTATTTTTCTTAGGTTTCTCTAGATAAATGCTATTTATCTTAAATGCTTACAACTATCTATACTTGAATCATTATTTCTTAATTCTAATGTATGAAAGTATGACTTTTTTCAAGGGGATTTACATAAAACTATTTTTTAAATTATATTAACAGCTAAGGAGTTGATTGCAAGAAGCCAGTCTTAAACAATTTTTACTCCATTATCCTCAAGGAACTCACTGTGTATGGGAAACAATTGAGTTCTTATAAAAAATAGGTGTTAGATAGGGCATTAACTAATGACATTTGCACCCTAGTGTCATTTGTCCAGATACCTATTTATCTTTTCAAGGACCAACATAGCCAATCTCAGAGGCTTGAAGAAAGATATAGAAAGCTAGAAGATAAAACCATAATGGTCTCCAAAGGTTGCTTTATTTCCAAATTACAGTGTCCATTTAAATGTCAAACAAATGAAATTGGGAAAAGCCAAAAAGTGGTGGGGACTTGAAGCTGCAGGGTAAAGAGGAAGACCTAGAGGAAAAGTTGAAGTCCTGGGCCCTGAGATTGTGACAACACTAAGCTCTTCCAAGTTGAATACCAAGGGTTAATTTGCCATAATAAAATCAGCATGAACACTGCCAAAGAGGCCTGAGAAAACCCTCAAGTAAGTAATTAATTCTGTCTGCTTTCCGCTCTCTAGCTTTCATCATTCTTAATGTTATCTAATTGTAAAATTATTCTTCAAACCTTTCCAGTAGAAAGGAAGAAAATGCCAGAGCCAGCCTGTTTTCTGGAGGGCACGGTGCCTCCTGAATTGGGGTGGAAGGACCCAAGATGCCTCTAATTAAGGGGCTATGAACACTTCAAAACTTTTCATCAACTTTCATGAAAAGAACTTTAAAAAGAGCTGCAGGAAAATTCTGTGTGTGTGCATTGGGCTAACAACAGACACGGGGCAACCCAAGGGCAGCCCACAAATTCTCTGGCATCAAACCCTTCCCACTGGCCTACAGGGACCTAGAAGATGGGAATGGCCATAAGAGACACATAAACAAGAAAAACAGAAGATCCTGGCAGAGACTCTATTTAGTGCTGTATTGGGGTGATAAGGAAAATGGTGGAAATTATTCTGTGACATGATGTGACAAGGTTCCCCACGCCAAAAACTATATATCCTCTCAGTATAGTCAGACAAATAAAGTCTTCACCTTTCAAAGGCTTTTTTTTTATTATCCCTAATGCCTTTTCTCTTCAAACATGAAGGACCTCCTGCAGGCAATGTCATTTCTCCATCCATAACCGTGGCAGCAGAGACCTGCCTGTCTTTTTCCATTGTGATTACCTGCCTCTGCTTCAGGTCCTGGGGTCTCTAGGTAGCCTTGGCAACGTAAGTGCACTGTACTATTAAAATAATGACTATTTTCCTCAGTCTAGTTAAAAAATAGAAGGGATAGCCTTAGATGGCATCCTGGTCAGGGGGGCAAAATATCTCATGTGTCTCTGGGGTGAGATATAAAACTGAGGGCTTGACCTCTTCCAGGCCATTAAAGACCTCTGGGTCCTCTCCTGTCTCTTTGTTGCCTACAAGAGTAGTGGGAGTATTAATTCTGTGGCTGGCTAAATTCTAACTGGGGTAATTATATTGTCACCCTATATTCCCCTAGAGATTCTGTTAGAAAAGTTACTCTTTGATCATGCTCTTAAATCCTCCCATGCCAGGCTTTTTAACATGGCAGGTGAAGAATGGCTATTGGATTCCACATGCCTCTCTCCACTGGGTGAGTGATGCTAATTCTATGGATGTATTCTGCTGAGCACTTGGGGATATTTCTGGTGAGAAGTTGCTGCAGTAAGCATAAGCTATTATGAGTTGAGTCTAAAAAAAAATGTTGATACTTAGACTCTGTTTTCCTTTTATTTTAAAGCTCCCAACAAACAATTATCAGAAGAATGGGAAGGATGACCAGAAGTTGTGAATTTCATTATACATATAGGCAATATTTAAAATAAGTATACACATATGATGTATATATAGCATGCACACATGCTATGTACATGTGTATTTACTATGTATTCTTAATTTTTTCCACAAGAGTTATTGTTACTTTACATACCAGTATCTTTCATGACTGATATTCCAGTTGATCTATCAAGCCATGGTTATTTTATGAAGAGTCTCTTAGCTGACATGGCCAGTATAGAGTGGATATTCCTATTGGTACCTGACTTGGGCTCTTTTCAGGTGGTTCTTGTATAGAACCCAAGAGTCGGACTGAAGACACTTTACACGGAAGATGAGGAAGTCATGGAAACTGTAATTATAGGCTGTTCAATGAAACTTCCCCAATGCTAAATGACTAAAGTCTTAAAAGGATTGACCTGACTGCAGAGAGTTGACAGAGATTAACAGTTTGCCAAGCAATGTGGGTTACATTTTAAACAAAATGCAGAGTGCCATTCACCCCAATGTCACCCACACGCACATAGACACTTTTATTAAAATAAAAATCAAAACTCAGAGAATGCTTTGTTTTATAGCATCTTCTCAGGGGGATTCTTTATATTTCCATACATTTTTCAAAGTAAAATTTTAAGAAATAATTAGTAGTTTGTTTATATATTTGTATGTTAATATAAAATTTGTCATATATCACAATGTATGATGTGCAGAAAATAAGTATAATTCCTTTTAGGATCATGGAAAGATGATGAAAACTCAGCTAGTAAACCATATTTTGATAGAATTAGGCAGTTCTGAAGTATATACTTCCAAGTGAGTGCATGCAGGAAATGGGAAGGATAGCTTTGCTCAACTTTAATAGTGACTTCTCCCCACTGATTTATCATTTCCATATTTTTTGTTTCCTTTTGCTGAGCATTTTAAGCTACATTTTTATTTGCATGTTAAGTGTGTGTCAAAGAAATTGAAAATGGGGCCACAAAGAAAATAGTATTCTAAACACATGCCCAGCACCTTGGAAAGAAATCATTTTATTACACTGTGCACTTACCTGTTGTTTTAGCTCATTAATTATTGTTGGGTTTTTTTTTTGCCTTTTTTTTTTTTGGTTTTTGGGCCACACCCGATGATGCTCAGGGGTTACTCCTGGCTATATGCTCAGAAGTCGCTCCTGGCAAGCACGGGGGACCATATGGGGAACCGGGGGATCGAACCGAGGTCCGTGTCCTAGGTTAGCGCAGGCAAGGCAGGCACCTTACCTGCAGCGCCACCACCGGCCCCCTGAGTTTTTTGGTTTTTTTTTTGAACATGGTATTATGCTGGTTAGAAATCAAAGTAAAAAGTTGCTGCAAACTTTATTGGTAGTAATTTTATCTCAATGAACTGTATTTTGAAGCTCTCACACTGAAATTCCAGTACCTCTCTGTCAATTTAACCCTTCCTTAATCATGTGACCCTGGGACTCTGGCCTAGGGTATCTTGGTCATGCTGTAGCTTCTGGGGATTTGTGCAGGAATCTGAGAAGGAAAAATAAGATGGGACAGACATTTCTGAAGAGATATGAGGCAGGCATTTGAGGATCCCACAACTTTCCACATGTCTAATAAATAAGACATCCTAAATCTATTGTCTATATGGAAACTTATATAAACTTCTGCTGTGAAACCAAAAATATTTGAAAACATTTCTTTTGGGTTGGGGATATAGTCCAAGTGGTAAATAGAGTATACACTTAACATATGCATTTCCTTGAGTTTGAACCCCAGAATTTACGATTGTTCCTTTGCTATCTCCAGCACCACTGGGTACAGGCCCTATAAAATGTCAGTAAGATGTTTCCTTATTTTTGTATGAAAATAGATTAGGTAAACTTTATTTCTTTTTCACTATGTCTTTAGCAGTTTCCTTTATTTTTCTGTACTTTGTTTCATTTGTTGTGTCTATTACTTAAAATTTTTATTGAGAAAACATCTGTTTATGAAACTATATGTTTTAGGAACAGCTTCACACCTCTTCAAATAATATGGAGATTTTTAAATAGTACTTGTTATGTCAGGTGTTTTTATAGGAATCATATATGCCCTAAGTCATTTTTGCTTACTTGTTATTGTAGTTTTTTTAATTTACTTCTCAATTAAAAACTGATGACTTAGGAGGTAGATTCTGTCTTTATGTACCAAGCACAAACTCTGAGAGATACGCAAAACAACAATTTGCTAAAATTTAGACAACTAATATAACTTCAAATTAACCATTTACCCTTTTATTTCTGTGTTCCTGTATGCCACTTTCATTCTAGAAATTTCTGACACTGAGTGAAGACATTAAAATATGCAAACTATTAATTCATTGCACATTAAGTAATCATATACAAAATCAAGGGAGGTGCCCAGCAACAGATGAAATAAAAGTGTGATATAGATGCACAATGGAATACTATGCAGAGGGAAAGAATGATTAAATAATGAAATTTTAACACTTTTAATGGAATCAGAGAATCTCAAGTTAAGTGTAATGAAGGAAGTGCCATAGTTTCTCATTTTGTGTGGTATATAAAAACAACAGGAGGAGAGACTGTCAAATATCTAAGTGGGGGCACTTAGATTACTTTATTACAGGAAAGAGAAGGGCAAGGAAGGCAGGTAACTCATGTGTGAAATAAGGAAAGATGATTTGAACAAAAAGGGAGAGAGGTAAGGGACCTTGGGCATATTAGTGGTGTAGAGATGTGTTATATTGGCATATTGAAACTACAGAGCCAACAATACCTAAACATGATTTTAAACTGAAACTACCGGGCCCGGGAGATAGCATGGAGGTAAGGCGTTTGCCTTTCATGCAAAAGGTCATCGGTTCGAATCCCGGTGCCCCATATGGTCCCCCGTGCCTGCCAGGAGCAATTTCTGAGCATGGAGCCAGGAGTAACCCCTGAGCGCTGCCGGGTGTGACCCAAAAACCAAAAAAAAAAAAAAAAAAAAAAAAAAAAAAAACCTGAAACTACCTAACTTAACAATGAGTTTTTCCAGGAAGTAGTATTGGGAGTGGGAGGGAACCTGGGGCAACTGGTGGTGGGAAATTGATAGAGGTGTGAAAATTGTTGAAACTTTGTAAACTTCAGTCTCTACTACAAGTAATGATGTAAATCATGGTGCCTTAATATTTCAAATAAGTTTAAACATGCATAGCTTTATCTCTGATCCTGTGTAAAACAAGTTCATATAGGACCAAAACTGTCGAAATCATATTGGAAGATACAGGAATACACTTCAAACATATTGATTACTTTTTGAGGCAGACCCTTAGGTCTAATTAGGCTAGAATTATGGACCAAAGATATTCCATGTTTGTATCTTCCTCACTACTTTTTTTGATGCCAAGTGTGGAGATAAGCAATAGTGAAATTTCAGACCATTTTCCTCACTTGTGAAGTCATTCTTTCTACTAGTTTAATGACTATGTTTTTCAACTTAAAAATCTGAACACATGGAATTGGATAGCTAGTACAGTGGCAAGAGTGCTTGCCTTGCAAATACCAAGTTTTATCTCTAGCACCACATATTGTAGCAATGGTAGGAATAATCCTTGAACACAAAGACAGGAGAAAGAGTAAGCCCTTATAGCATCACCAGATAAGGCTTAAAAAAGAAACAAACAAAAACCTCCAGAAAACTGAGAATAAAAACTAATACTTTTTAATGTTTTGCTACTGGTGTATACATTTGTAATCATTTATTGAATTTTAATAAGAAAACTAACATTGTTTTTCCCAAATATTTTTTCAAATATAAATATAATATTTTTGAATATAAAGCCAATAAACTTAAAATAACATTGTTTTCAAATTGTCTTGAAAAACTGTCAAGCATGTAGCTAGAGATTCTAAACAAACCTTTTTTTAAGAGTGTTTGGGAAGTTCACCCAGAAGTACACAGGGGTCACTCCTGTCCATTCACTTGGGACAATATGCATTAATGGGATTTGAACCATTGGTGTGTTCATAATCTTACACAGGGCAAGTGCCTTAAACTCTATGCTATCTCTCAGCCCTTAATCTTACCTTTGATTTGATAATTTGGTGAAAGAGATGGGAGAACCAGCTAAAATATCAGAGGTAGACTGCCTTGCAGGACACTAATAAAGATAAAAATTAGTTTGTGTCTCAAATAAAATGGAAAAGTCAGTGACTACTCTAGGAAAAAAAAACAGAAGACTCCAAAGCTAAAAAGATAAGTTTCTTTTCTGTTGTTTGGAGACATATCTGGAAGTACCCAGGGTCTACTTTGGCTTTACCCTCAGGAGTCACTTCAGGGGAACTCAAGGCAAGTTATAGGACACTGGGCATCAAACCCAAGTTGAGCACATGCAAAGTCATAGAGACCAGGTGATACTTGAATTATAATTATAGTCCCATCTGTTCTGATCCTTTCAGTACATAACTTAAGATATAGGATTTAGGTCCCATCTTTATTCTATGTACTTAGGTTTAAGTTTGTATGATTTTTATGATTTGTATAGAAAATAAAACAATCTAATCATGAGCAGAATTTTGGTCTCAGTTGAGATAAATTTTTAAATAATTGGAATTGTCTTGTGAAAAAAAAAAAGCTGGTACCCAATTGTAGACACCTGCATTTCACTCTCAGATTACTTACTGGTTTTTCTTTTCCACCTCATATACTTTTTGTGCGTAAAAACCCACCCACGCTTGATTAGGGACCCATCTAGGTTTAATTAACGTAAGTACCTTAAAACTCTGTCAACCCTGCTGCTCCTCAGGTGACTTGCCTTTGTTCTGTTAACTCTAATAAAAGTGGCAGGGAAAGCAGCCTAGAGTAGCTGGCTGCTCACCCCTCTTCCAATCCCACATTATGCACTTTCTCCTGTGACTCCATCTGGTTTCTTGTGTGATGTCCCTGCTGCCTGACCTATCCATTCTAGGGTCAGAATGAACACAGAGAATGCTGCAAACTGCGGGTTGCAGGCAGCAGTCTCTGGGAAAACAGCGATCCACACACCCAATGATACTATTTCCTTATGTCCTCAACCTCACATTTATGAAGTTTCTGAGGTAATTATTTCTTTATTATGCAGACCTAAATGTGTGTTATCAATGGTAACCATATAAACCTATCTGCATTTTTTGTAATCACTCCATCTTTCTGCTAATATACATTTTATCCCTGAAAAAATTGTTATTTATCTTTCGTTTATCTACAGCTTCTCAGATGTTCACAAATGACATCAATGTGATAGGGAATATAGCCAGCATGAATTCAACCTTTCAGATACTGGTACACTATGTGCATGTGGGCTTTTGTCTCTATCCCAGTACTTAGGCAGTGGGATATTGGGTGACTGGGGAATTAGGAGGTTTAGCTCAGGGTTAACAGAGCAATGGTTGCTGGAATAGGAACTTAGGAAAAGAATGCTGCTACATGAGTATCCCCAGTTTCTTTCTTTCTCATTCATCTCAGTTCTCTATGAGTTACTACCCGTAAGTACTCAATTGTCCACCCTATTCTATTATCATTGACCTGCAATGTCCAATTCACTCTTGATGTATTTTGCTTTATGCAAAGTCGATCATTTTTCCCTCTTTTTTGGTTTGATATTTATATCTACTGTTAATTGCCTTTTAATCTGTACCTCATAGTATTCTTTTGGCCTAATATGTCATTCAAAAACCACTGTATATTTTATTTTATTTTTTAAAACAGGTTATTTATTAATTGGTTTTTGGGCCACACCCGGCGATGCTCAGGGGTTACTCCTGGCTATGTGCTCAGAAATCGCTCCTGGCAAGCTTGGGGGACCATATGGGATACCAGGAATCTAACCCGGATCATTCCACGTTGGCCACATGCAAATGCAAGGGCAAATATGTCTTACAGGTGTGATCTCTCTCCAGCTCCAGAATGTTTATTATTATTATTATTAGTAGTAGTATTAGTTTTTGGGTCACATCCAGCGGTACTCAGAGGGTACTTCTGGCTCTGTGCTCAGAAATCACTCCTGGCAGGCTCAGGGGACCATATGGAATGTCAAGATTTGAACCGGGTCCGTCCTGTGTTTGCTACGTGCAAGTCAAATGCCTTGCCGCTGTGCTACCACTCTGCCCCCCTTAAAAATCACTGTATATTTAAAAAAATCTCCAAGATTGTTTTCTACATCTCTCTATATATATTTCTTTATATATGTCTATATCTTTCTATACCTTTCTATATAAATCTTACCAAGCAATGTCTTCATTTATTTATTTATTTATTTTTGGATTTTGGGCCACAGCCAGTGATGCTTAAGAGTTAATCCTAGCTATGTGCTCAGAAATCGCTCCTGGCTTGGAGGACAATATGGGACACCGAAGATCTAACCAAGGTCCCTCCTGTATCAGCTGCTTGAAAGGCAAATGCCCTACCGCCGTGCTATCACTCTGGTCCCCACATCTTTATTTTCAATTTCTTTTTTTTTCAAACACTTCACATCACAAACACATCACAGACTTTATTCATTCTTCTCTGACCATCCTTTTTTGCCCTTTTTTTAATTTGAAATGCTTTACTATTGCTCACCTTGTTCCTTAGGCTAAAATATAGTAGTGATGCCCTTTGTCCTTTGAAGCCATTTTTTGTAATGTCAGAAGATACCTTTCATATTCACAATAAACTGTCAGATTGATAACTTCTCAATAAATTTGTTTTTAAGTACCTTATGGCCTTGAGTAGTGATAAGCAGTTCACGTGACTATTTGCCAATCAGATGTCAGCATGCATTTAAAAGATTTGGTATGTTCAGGCAATTGAATTTGGAAATGTTAACTATTGGAAGTAAGACAAGATATAGCCAGGACAGTAAATAGTCAACGACTGGCTGTTGAAGGGGGAGGAACCATTTTTGTGAGGAATTGTCACCATCAAGACTTTAGACTGAAGAGACAATGTAGTCTGCCAATTTCTATTGAGTTCATAGCTAAAAGGAGCTGCAGGAGAAATATACACTGACTCCCCACACAAAGCTGCTCCATGTAACTATCCAATAATTGCAAATTATAAATTACTTCTATTTTTAGCATTACAACTTTTAAGTACTTTGTTATATCCTAATAAAAACTATCATGTCTAAGCTTAAAATCCTTCGTTGGTTTCTAATTTCCTCTGGATGAAGTTAAAATTTATTTCTGTGTCTTGTCAGCCTTTCCTTATCAGAAAACCACCTGACTGTGTGAAGTTTCATCCCAACCACTCTCACCTCCTCACCTGTACCTTTTGTTCCTTCAACAACACATTGCTCCTTGCGGCATTGGCAGATTGAGTCTTCTGCCTCAACTACTTTCCTCGTCTCATATTTTCACATATCAACTCCTCATTCTTCAAAACTTAATGCAGGTATCACCTGCTCTGTGACAATTTCCAGTCTTCGCTGTTCCCTTGGAACTTAATATCCACCTCACTTTTCTTAGTATACTTGACAAGATGGATGACATGTGCTTAGAGCTGATATTTGTTTATTGATTTGTTTCTCCAATTGAACTGAGAGATTGAGTAATATGATTTAAGCAGACTTATCCAGTCTCAATTTTGATCTTAATTCCCAAGCCCTACTATCTTATTGAACCCTGTTATCTGACTTTGGGTCACATTTTACCCCTATCATCCACATTTCTATTTTTAAACTCAACTCTTAAATTCTCTCTTTGACATTACGTCCTCAGTAGTCTTCTTCTATTTTTGTAAGACAATAATAGATGCTTCTATTTGCTTCATCAATCCATAATTATTTATTCCCAAATAAGTACTTATCTTTCCTTTTTTCTAAGAGCATCTTTAATGTCTATACATCACAGAAAAACAAATATTATTTCAATAAGAGATTGATTTTTCAATATTTTTATATTTAGAACAAAGCTTAACATAGTATGTTAACATAGTATGTACATTAACAAAGTATGTACACTCAATAAATATTTGTGCCAACAAATAAATAAATTATTGAAGAAATTACTGTGCTTGGGGCTGGAGTCATATTACAGCCGGTAAGGCAATGACTTGTACACAGTCATTCTAGATTTGATACTTAGTAGCATATATGGCATGAAAACCCCTTCTCCCTAGGAGTGATCCTTAAGCACAGAGTGAGAAGTGTTAATCACACCTACATGAATCTCAAAGACCAAACTAACAAAAAGAAAGAAAAGAAAAGAAAACCTTGCTCTTTACATAGTTACTGATACCATAGCCTATATATATTTTTTTGGGGGGGGTCACACCCAGCAGCGCTCAGGGGTTACTCCTGGCTGACTCTACACTCAGAAATAACTCCTGGCAGGCTTCAGGGACCATATGGGATGCTGGTATTCGAACACCGTCCTTCTGAATGCAAGGCAAATGCCTTACCTCCATGCTATCTCTCCGGCCCCCTATATATTTTTTAAGAGCATTCATGTTTATAAGTGATTCGAAAGCAGGTTTCTCTACATGCACAATTTCCCTGGCCCAATTTTGGTTCAGAAAAATAAGACCCAGGCACCTCTAAAAGCTAACCATAATGGTCATATTTCTTTTTTTTTATTTGGATGATTCACTTAATGTAGCCTAAACTTGTATTAACTTTTATTAGCAGCCATTTCATACTGTTAGCTTATAATGAAATTGTGGTCAAATAAAATCCCCAGGTCTCTTTCGCATGAACAATTGTCAAAATGGATAAACAAACTAGTTGAATTAATAAGTGGGAACTGCTAATAGGGGAACCCTATGGCTTAAAATACAATTCTTTCCAGGCCAAATGTTCACCCATCTTAACAGTAATTGCACAATGCACTTGCAGCTAAGGCCTCATTAAAACTTCATGCTCACCTGTGCTCAAGCAGCACTGAGGATGCATATGGGTTTGGGCAATGGGCAGGTGACTGCCTCCTGGGTCTGCCCAATTGTGGATTTCAGTTAGAGCCACAAAAGTCTGTGCATTTGTGCCATGATTTATTATAGGGAGCTTGTATCCCAGGGGAGTTTAAGCAATTCAAAAGCAGCAGGAAGCGACAGAGAGGCAGGTGAGCAAAGAATTGAAAGACTGTTAGAGGTATTGTGACACCTTGTTAATTATTAACTCTGGCAGCAGGCTGTCAAGTTAACCGGAAGGGGAGGGTGGACCTAATTAAGTATCCAAACAGCATTTCTAAAGAGCAGATAAAGTCCAGAAACAGGCATTTTCCTTGAGGTTGGGCACACAAAAAACATTGTACACCTTGACTCCCAGAGAACCTGGGTATATTCCAGAAACACTTGCTGTCTTTGTGGATTTGCAGGCATGCAGGCATTGCTGGATGAAGTATGGAAGGTTATCTAGCTGCGTCTGTTGGGAGAACAACTGTAGACTCACTGGCCAAGTGTTGACCCAAGTGAAGGTAATTATTTTTCTTAAAGAGGAAGAAACAATTGTTTGGACTTTATTAGGGTAGTGACTCACAATTCCTCTTTGGGTATGAAATACTAAGAGAGTACCCTATAATAAAATTTACTTCATGAGACTCAAATACAAAATGACTCTTTTCCATTCAATAATTTGAGGAATATTATGTAAAGAAGATAAAGCGTCTAAAGAAATTAAAGGGATAAAAATCAAGAGAGAAGAGAAAGACACAACTCCTTGGAGAAGGGAGAGAAGAGTTCCCTCCAGGATGTATGGAAAGAAACACTAGTCCTGCCCAGGCTTGTTTGCCTTTATCATAAATGCTAATGGTAAATATCTAATTTACAGAGTTGTCATGGCAAGGAAAGGGAAACACGTTCATTAATTTTCCAGTACAACCCTTGTCTGCAACTGAATTGGGTAGATAGCAGACATGTCTCTCTCCTGCCTTGATGCCAGGAGGAGGAATCGGCAAAAATGTAATTCCGAAGTGAGAGGGAACCTTTAAGATGTCTAAAGGAAGCCACTTCCTGAAGCAATCAAAGAGTTTGACTGCTTTACTACTAAACTGTCCACACATAAGCATCAGGCACTGCTTCTAAGCCTGATTTCCCATGCATCCCTTGACAATCTAAGATGGCCACAAAGGGGATTCTGACTGGTGCCAGGAGGCCATGTGCAGAATTCTGCCTCTCCTAAATGACTGTTCCAGATTTGTTTGTCTCAGAAAGTAAAAGGCAACTCTTTTATATACAGCAATCAGTAAGTACAGAGAAGTCAATGGCCAAACAATTGGACTGTCCAGAAGTAAAGCCCCACTTTGAACTTGAAAATATTGATCTATTTCAGTCAAGATGTTTTTTTCTTAACATATGTCTTTCCAGTTGTCTACACATCACATGCTCCATTATCCATTTTAATCTGAAGCTATTTTCCCCCTAATCTTAAATTTAGTGAAAGTGTAACTGACTCTTCTATCATTAATATTAAATATAAAATAAACCTTGAGTGCTTTACTGTATAACATAATAAATTGAGTGACCTCATAACTTTTCCCTACTGATTCTGTCTCTATCTCTCACTTCCTATGCTCAGCCTCCAAAATATTGTGTGTGCGTGCGTGCGTGC
>PVKC010027646.1:0-15696 GCA_004027635.1 Crocidura indochinensis | reverse complement strand
GGCCCAACCCCCCCCCCCCCAAAAGGGGGGTTTCTTGGGGCCGAGAGATAGCATGGAGGCAGGGCGCTTGCCTTGCATGCAGAAGGCATCCCAGTTTCCCATATGGTCCCTTGAGCCTGCCAGGAGCAATTTCTGAGCGTAGAGCCAGAAGTAATTCCTGAGTGCTGCTGGGTGTGATCCAAAAAAACAAAATAAAACAAACAAAACAGGCTTCTTAGTATTCCTTATGGTTCATATTTTTAGAGAAAATATATTTCTGCCTTTCTTCCTTACCATTTATTCTTTGGTTCTTTGCATTCTACTTTGTCCTTACTGTTTTACTATCCAGACTATTCTCTGGATTAGTAACAACCTTCTGATGAATACCCAGATATATAACACTTTCTTTAGTTCAAATGATCCTTTGTATCCATTAAGATAATTTTTTTATGAATTAATTCATCCATGTTGAAAGTTGTTTAATAAGGCATTGATTAAGTATTAAATCTAGACTCAACTACCACTTGGTGGAGATGTTGTAGAAAGAATGATTGAACTGAAAAGCTTTTTAAATTCAATTTTTTATTCTAGTTCCAAAAATTTTTGAAAAATTTGAAAATCAGATGAATAAGATTATTGTCTTAAGAAGATACTTTGTATCAGGAGTAACCTCTGAGCACCACCAGGTGTGGTCCAAAAACCAAAAAAAAAAAAAAAAAAAAAAAAAAAAAAAAAAAAAAAAAAAAAAAAAAAAAAAAAGCAAAAGACTACAGAAATAAAAACCATCTTCTAACATTCTTAGTTTTCCCCATTTTAAACTAAAAACACTTGCTCCCCACCCCCAAAAAAAAAAAAAACTGAGCATGGAGTTAAATTTTAGCATGTTAAATCTAGGTTTATGAAAAAGGGAACTCAAGTTTTAGGTGAAATTGGTGTTATATTTATAATAATTGTAGATGAAATATTTAGGAATGACTTTTCAAAATAAAATAGGTTTGAAATCTTATTAAAATCAGACTTTTGAAAAAAAAATCAGACTTTTATAAAGTTTTACTGTTCACATCATGGCAGATATATGTTTCTGAGAACCACTCCATGAAGGAAATTAATACTATGGTACATCAAGATGAAAAATCAAAGTGAAATTTCTCTAAGCAAAACCCTTTGTATTAAAAAGAATTAGTGATGGGTAAACCTTCAATGTTATTGCTTTTAGAAACAGGTTAATATAGAAATCAAAGATGTGGTAGGTATGCATCGGAGAAATGGGTATTAAGAATTTAAAATACCAAATAACTATTTTTGTGGCAGATCAACCAATAAACCAGAAGAGATATATCTAGAAAGAATTTAAAAATTAGATTTTCACCACTTAGATGTTCATACTTAAATAACAGATCATTTAATAGTATCTTTTATGAGATGACTCAATACAAATGATAAAAAAATGTGCTGAAGTTGAGCTATTCAAGCAAAAGGTCAGATTGCTTCCAGGGAATCAAGAAATGTCACAGAGAAGGAAATTACAAATAGTGATCAAACTAAAACAGATTTAGATTCATCTTTACATATTAAAAAGGATTTTGCTCAGGGTCAAAATATACAATTTACAGTATTCAAATAATGTTATGTCAGAAGGCAAACAGTGTAAAACAGAACAATAAGATTATTAAATTAAAAAGTGAATACTGCATATTTTTACTTAAAGAAATTTCAGATTTTCAGCAAGTTTTGCATAATAGTTCAGAGAAACTTCAATTTAATTATTTCCCGTGAGACTGACTGTAAATGATTTCATTTACTGCTTTCAGCGGTAATCTGAAAGCACTTTCTGATAAAAATGTTATCGTTAGGGGCCTGGAAAGATAGCATGGAAGTAAGGCATTTGTATTGCATACAAAAGGACAGTGGTTCGAATCCCGGCATCCCATATGGTCCCCCAAGCCTGCCAGGAGCGATTTCTGAGCGTAGAGTCAGGAGTAACTTCTGAGCGCTTCCAGGTGTGACCCAAAAGCCAAAGCCAAAAAAAAAAAAAAATAATAATAATAAGTTAACATTCTTCCTATGTTGTTGAAGCCCAACTCAAGTACTGAAGAAAGAACGTTAAGGAAAATTCTAAAAGATACGCAAAACAGTCCATTTAAGAAATGCTCTGGGGGCCATAGTGATGGCACAGCAGTTAAAACATTTGCCTCCACGTGGCCAATCCAGATTCGATATCATACATCCCATATAGTTTGAGCCTGCCAGGAGTGATTTCTGAGTACAGAGTCAGGAGTAACCCTGAGTGCTTGCCAGGTATGGTTCAAAAACCAAAACCCCAAAAGAAATGTTCTGAATATTTAGAAAACAATATTGTTTTTAGAGACAATTTTCCATCTTCAGGCTAACAGGATTATACATACTCCACAAACCAAAGATAGGAAAACTGCTGTTACTACAAAAATGTCAATGAAATCATTTTCCAACAGTCATATTGATTAGAAACTGATTACTGAGGCCTCAAAAAATGAACTCTTCCCCTTTCTGTAAAATTATTAATGAGACAACATACATTGTTAAAAAATGTAGACACAGGAGAGTTATTAAATTATATCATCTCAGGAAAAATTTACAGTGAAGGACAGTTGGAAGAATCATGTTCACTTCACATAAGGCCATCTGGAGATTCAGTAAACAGAAGTGGAAGGTCACCCTTTGATCTTTCAACTTCAGATAAAAAAACTGAGAAAACTTCAGTTCATGTGAATTTCTTAGACCCCTATCTCAGTCAATAGTAAATCAAGTTAAAAGTCAAACTGCGAACACTTGTATTCTATTGTTACTTAAAAATCAATAGACTCCTCAGAAAACATAAAATTGTTTCAATGACAGTTTGTAAAAGTCATGGTGTTACTGGTGTTAAGGAAAATATTGAACCGGGTACGAAAATAGTATTTAAGTTTTACCTATTTACTATTGTATGTCTACTTACACCTGGTAAAGATCAAGTAGTTTAAAAAGTGGAAACACTTATATTGTGACTTTATTTACCTACATGTAAAATATGCAAAATAAATATATACATAGGGCAAAAGTTGGAAAGGTTTTATTTAAATACAAATGGATTTCTGATTCAGATTTAAATATTAAACATTTTCTAGGGGGGCCAGAGAGATAGCATGGAGGTAAGGCATTTGCCTTGAAAGCAGGACGCGGTTCGAATCCTGGCCTCTCATATGGTCCCCAGAGCCTGCCAGGAGCCATTTCTGAGCTTAGAGCCAGGAGTAACCCCTGAGCACTGCCAGGTGACCCGCTACCCCCCCCCCCAAATTAACATTTTTAGGACTGGGGTGGAGTGGTAGTACAGTGGGTATAGGGTGCATGTCTTGTACGTGATCAATGTAGGTACAATTCCAGGCATCTCATAAAGTACCTCAAGCCCATTCATGAACACAGAGCCAGGAGTAACCACTGACCACTGCCAGGTGTGGCCCATAAATCCAGGTCACTTTTGTTAAAGATATTCTTAGATTTGAGAGAACTTTAATGATGTTAAATATGCAGATTTATGAACTTTCGTAATTTTGTTAGGTAGCTGTTAACAATATCACGCAAATCTAAGTATACTACTGCACACCTAACCTCTGTATAGGGACCATAATTGTGTTAGTGATAGATCTTTGAAGCATGGTCAGGCTCTTATGCATTTAGTCTCCTTAAAGAAATTCAGATTACAATACTTGGGAAATGGCTCAAAGAGCTAGTATGCATGCTTTCCATGTTTAAGTCCTGGGCTTGACCCCAGAACCACAACAGGAACCTCCAAACACCATTACCATCTCTGGGAGTGGCTTCAAAATAATCCATAAAATGAAGATTATAAGAAAAGCTTTGTCATGTCTCAGACTTCAATTTTAAAAAATTGAAAAAATTAAAAAAAAATTTTTTGGGGGTTTTTGGGTCACACCTGGTGACGCTCAGGGGCTACTACTGGCTATCGCTCAGAAGTCGCTCCTGGTTTGGGGGACCATATGGGAAACCGGGGGATCGGACCGTGGTCCATCCTAGGCTAGCGCAGGCAAGGCAGGCACCTTACCTCCAGCACCACTGCCCGGCCCCATAAAAAAGAAATTGAAAAAGATTACTCTGCCAACCCAAGACAGACCCCATTTGGTCCCCAGCATCTGAGTTCGATTCCCAGCATCCCATAATGGTCCTCGGAACCTGCCAGGAGTGATTTCTGAGCATAGAGCCAGGAGTAACCCCAGAGCGGAACAAAAGTCAACTAGATATCTTGCTTAGCACACAGAAATAAGAGGATAAAGTTAGAAACTATCAAAACACTAAAATCTAAATGTAACTAAAATGTAGTTAGTATAAAATTGAGTCAGGAACTGCGTATAGTCACATGCTCCCCAGTACAGTTGCATGCTGTCTAATTGTTTTCTCTGGTAGAAGTTTCTCCAAGTTAAACCATGTTTTATATATAAGGGTGGGAAGGGAGATATCTTGAAATTTTGTAGAAATTCAACTTGTAAATTACTCAACATTCTCAAAGTATCTTTTTTACTTTCAAAATATATATACAAGTCATATGAACATTGAGTCGAAATAAAAATTGATCGGACTTAGGTACCAAATCCTAAGTAAACAACAGATTCGATACCCAATCTACAAGCTAGACACAGAGGGGACCACTTATACTAGCAGCCCAGGGGAAAATGGGATGCATGCTAGGAACAGGGGTAGAGGGAGGGCAACATCGGTGGTGGTAATGACCCTGATTCAATGCCGCTATGGACCTAAAATATTACTGTGAAAGATTTGTAATCCACTTTGGTCAAAATAAATATTATTTAAAAAATATATATGTACAAGTTTCTCTAAATCTTTTTTTTTTAGAAGCCCAATGATTCTATTAGAATAATTCCTTTGTTAGGTTTCTTTTTTCTTTAAATCTTTTAGTAAATCTGACCTTTAGATTACTTTTCATATTAATCAGTATCACTAAAATGTTCAATACATGTTTATGTGTAGATAGTGCCATAACCAAAATAAGATCTTTCTTAATTTTGTTAGATATTTATGCCATTTCATTCATTTCAATGACATTGTTTTAGAAAATAGCAATAATTAAAATCCGTTATCAGACTGAAGAGTGCAACATTAGATCAGACTTAAAGTAAAAAGAACAGAAATTGTATACTCTAATATGTAAGTATAGGGTCTGAAAAAAACAAATTCAGCCCCTAAAATAAAGGCCTGGAAAATAAATTCATTTCTTGCCATTTCCTTTTTGTCAACCAGATACTACCAGCATTAACAGAGCTGCTGACACTTTGAGTAACTCAAGTATCCATCAGAATCTCAAGGGAGAGCCCAGTGAAGAGAGGAATGCAACTGCAAAGACTTTTTATGATTCTTCTTTTCCCACAGAACATGTAAGTCAATTAAAAATATTGCAAAGCCGACCTTGGTGAGCTAATTCTACAGATATTTGTAGAACTGTATGCATCTGGATGCTTTAAAACCTAACCGAAAATAATATCAAGAGGGCAACATGGCACCATTTTTCACAATTAAGGTTGATGGAAAACAGCAGGAAAAAGTCACAGTGTATAAATCAAACAGATATAATCCAGCCTGTTTTGAGTGTGTGAAGTAGTGTTATGTATTCTATTTTTTAGTCACCTAAATTTATAGTGATATTGAAAAATTCAAAGTTGTAACCAAAGTTCCCTTAAATGATCTAAGAAAGTTAATTTGCCTTTAATAGTTCCTGGAGATGCTTTTTTCCCCCTGGCCTTATCTAGGTGTGCTCAGGGCTTACTACGGGTTGGCTGTATTCAGGGATCACTCCAGGCAGTCTGATGGGAAATAAAAGGGAGGAAGGCGACCGTCTGAAATACCAGGAATTGGATGTAGGTCAGGCATTCGTAAAGGCAGGCAAGCACCTTACCTACTGTATTATTTCTTCACCCTGCCCTTGAAAATCCTAGAAGAGGGGGTAAAAAAGAAATCCTAGAAGAAATTTTGGGGTCAGGAGGACTGGAACAAGTCTAGTCCCAGACTGGTCTATTCCTGGAGGTGCTCAGCAATTATTCCATACTGTACTCTGGAGTGACCCCTGGTAGGGACTATGGGATGGTAGGGATGAAACTAGGGTTAACTGCATGCAAGGGAAGCACCTTTACCTGCCATGCTTCTTTCTGGTTTAGAAGACTTTTAACGGAAATGCTAAAATGTTTTTGACTATATAGAAATATAGAAATAATGTAAAATATCCAAAAGCTTTAATTTATATAAGCCAAAAAGAGTACTTATTTTAAAGGCATTAATGATTTTTTAAGTTAAAATTGTATTTATATAGGGCTAAACTGAAAACTTGCTTAGGGGCCAGAGCAGTAGGGCATATATTTTGCATGTGCTATCCTAGCATAGACTGTGGTTTGATCCCCCGGTGTCCCATACCGCCCCCCAAGCCGGGAGCTATTTCTGAGCGCATAGCCAGGAGTAACCCCTGAGCCACCAAATGTGACCCAAAAACCAAAAGATTAAAATGCTTGATAATAATAGGACAGTAAAATTATTCCATCTATACCTATAAAAAGGACTACTTTAAAGTCAATGATAATTGTCTAAGAAATTTTAATGACCCAGGAAATGGCTCAAAGGGAAAAAACAAGATATAAAATTCTATAGAATGATCAAATATGCTAAAAATAGAACAAATTAGCTGTTAACAATAGCAAAATGTTGCCAAGTTTAGCAATCTCTGGATAGTAGGTCACAAATGATTCTTTGTACTTTTATTACTGTTTTTCATATGATTATTATATAATTAGAAAAAATTTAAATACAAAACCTATACTTTTTCTAACAGTATTTTAGTATAACTTATTACACACTGCTTTGGAAGCATGCCAACTTCCAGATACCTCACTGCTCTTTTCCTGTTTTCTCAACAATGGTGCTCTGCAGCATGAGAGGAAGCATGAAGTAAAGGCAGTTTTTATATGGTAGTTTATTTCCGTTAACATTTTTAATTTCCTCCTGGCTTTGAAGGAAGATAGAAACCATAGACATGTTTGGGAAGGAAAGGGGAGTAAAAGACAGACCAGATTTTTATCTGCATTGTTTTAAACATATTTTCTTTCCATGTTATCTCAAAACCTTTTAGAGAAGATCTTTCTTTCATATATCCTTGGAATATATTAGCAATTTTGCCAGAGCCACAAAGGCCTACACACATAGTTATGTATTGTTTTCAAGCACCAAAATCACTATGGTAGTATTGGAAATCAACAAAAGCAGTAGCTTTATCAGACAACTGCAGATAATTTAATTTCTTTAAATTCTTATTAATGACTGTTCAGAAAATGATTTCAGTAGTAGATATGTTTGGTCTTTTCTAGGTGAAAACTAAGCCTCTGAAATCAACTCAGTCACAAAACCACTTTCACTCAGTCAATTTTAAAGAGGCTACTGATTTGATGGCATCTTCCAGTAAAGATGAATGGCAGAAACTCTTAAATAGTCAAGTAAGCACAATCAAGTTAGAAAACAATGAACCTAAAAAGAGGAAAGCAGAAGAGATGCTGGATAAAACAGATCGTACCTAAAGTTGAGTTTTCTTTCCAGCTTCTGATGTGCTGAAATTATATTACTGTTGTTCAGAAAATATTTTGTTTGATAGCAATCCCCACATATTTGCATTTAGTTGTGAGCATTCTACTCCCTTAAATTTTTCCTCCATATATTCTTTCATCGAGGCTATACAAAACACAGCTTACATTTCTATAAGATACAATTAACCAGTTGTAATTTATTACTCTAGAAAATTTGTGATTAAAAAACTGAGATAACAAATGCCCAGACTAGTCAAATTTTAATTTATAATGTTTTTCTATGATTTAGTTTTATTCCAAAAAGAACAAAATTATATGCATAAAAATTCAGGTATCAGAGAGACTCAAAAGGCTGTTTTTCACTTTGTTCAAGTTTTGTTTCCAGGCATTAAGTGTGTCATATAATTGTTGCCATTGCTGTTTTCCAAATGTCCGATGTGTGCTATGACTAAAAATTTAAAAAAATTAGAAATTAGTCAACTTAAAAATCTTCTCGTCTTCTCTTACAATTACACATTTATATCTAGTTAAAAGTGAGGTTAAATATACTCAATGGACTATTTAGGATTTTGGGAATTAGTTTATTTACCACATAGATTTAAAGCTTCCATCTCCCTAAACTATATAAACCAGACACAAAAGTCATTAGTATTCTAGCCAATCCACAGCCATTAAATGAAATGTGCTGGAAAATAGGACTCTTTCATTAAATAAGCTAATCACATTCAGTCTGAACTTTAATAAAATGATGATAAACAGCAACTACTTAACTAGAGTCAACTGATAAAACCATCACTTGGATTCTTTAAATATTTACATGAAATAAAGCAAACTAAACTGTTCTACAAAATACTGCAGAGCATAAAGTATCTTACCTCACAACAACTTTTCTCTGGGTCTGGTCAATTTTGCAGTACACCATTTTAGTTCTCACAGCTTGAAAAAAAGATTTTTCACATACTATGTTATATGGAAAATTCCCAAGAAAAAACAGTTAAGGTATGAAACTATGACCCAGTATAAGCCATAATAAAACTTTAGTTTTACAAATTGAAACTAAGAACAAAATTAATAATATAATAACAAAGAAGAAGGTCTTTGTGGTTGCTGGGTTGATACTATTAAATATCACAGATTTTAATTAAGAAGTCTAGGTGTTCTTCCCTAAAATCATTTATGGGGGAAAATAAAGTAAAATCACTTATAAGGGATAAGGGATAGAACTCTCCTAAAATCACTTAAGGGAGAAAAACTAATTACCTAATAAGCTAAGGTATTAAATCATCTTTATAGGACCATTTTAGACTCAGATTAGAAAGGAACAATGTCAACAGTTCTGTACATATTATTAACCTTAATTGTAATTTCACAGTTAAAATGCTCATAGAAAATTTCTGATTAACACTTAAATCATTTTAATACAACTCTGGGGAAGAAGATCCTGTTTCTAATGCAATCACATAATTTATATTTCTATTAAACTTTTACTCTACTACAAAAATATGCCTCCTTATTCCAAAACAGATATCTGCTACAAGAATCTAGATGATATTTAAATATCTTATAAGTTCTTGTTTTAAAAAAAGTTCCAATTGACCTACCATCAATAACAAATGCTTCAACATCATCGGCTCCAATTTGAAGTTCTTGCTGCATAGTGTCAAATGATATTTCTTTATTTTCCACTGCCATTCCCATAAAAGTAAGCAGTCTCATTTTTGCCATATTTTGCTCATGTAATAGGCCTGAAAAAATGAAGTGGAGAGAGATGTTTATACCAATTAAAGATCTGCCCAAGTACAACTTCTGTGTAATACTGTGGAAGTCACTTATAAAACACATAAGTATAATCGTGTCAAAACTTACTTGCAAACATTGTATATCTGAAACTGAATCATGAATAACTTTACAATTCATGGTGATTCAATTCACAAGAAAACTTATGAATCATAAGCTGATCCCATAATTATGGGCTATCTAAAATGATTTTCCTAGAACTGCATTTCATAATTATTATGTCAAAGGTTATGAGTTCAATAAGAGGGGCCCGGGAGATAGCATGGAGGTAAGGTGTTTGCCTTTCATGCAAATGGTCATCGGTTCGAATCCCGGTGCCCCATATGGTCCCCCGTGCCTGCCAGGAGCAATTTCTGAGTATGGAGCCAGGAGTAACCCCTGAGCACTGCCGGGTGTGACCCAAAACAAAAAACAAAAATTAAAAATAAAATGAGTTCAATAAGAAAACTAAGTATTTTAGGTTTTTTAAAATTAATTTTACAATGTTTATATTAATAATTTTATAATAAAATATATACTATTTAACTGAACTACTCTAGGTTTATTTTTACTAAGTAGCTACAATTAACCATGTCTAATTAGCATTTGTTCTGCCAGCATCACACAAGTTTTTAAATTCTTTCATAAATATTGCTACAGAAAATATATATGGGGTCAGAAAGATAGTACAGTGGGTAAGGCACTTGATTTACATGTGGCTGACCTGGATTCAATTCTTAGTACTCTGTATGATCCCCAGAGGCCAACAGGAGTGATACCCAAGTACTGAGTCACATGTAGGCCCTAAGCACAGTCCATCCAAGGTGATTGAGAATAACAGAGTCAGAGGGCTTCCTGAGCACTGCTTGGGAAATCTCCCCAAAATGAATGAAATACTATTACCTATTCTTAAGTAAAAGCTGAATTCCATCATAATACTTGATTCAATGCTAGATCAGTAGCAATGACAAGTTTTAAAAATTAATCAAGAATTACAATATTCCTTTTTGATGAACTTTCAAGTTATAAAAACTATACATGATCACTTTCCCACTAATAAGGAGCCTTAAATCCTGTTTAAAAAGTTCTAGCAACCCCATGAATAAATTTGAAGTTCATAACATTCACATATTAGCACAAGACTAGGGAAGGCCATTAATATAGGACATAACTGACTGTTAATTAGCTTTAATTATGATTGAGACTTTCTATTTGGCACAGATTCAACAAAAACATGATCACCATAACTCAATGAGATAAGTATTGCTAACCAGATTTAATGGAAGTCTACAAGCACCAAAAATCAATTAATACACATTAACCCTAATTAACAAATGCAAATAAGGTACTGATTAGCTTTCTGAAGCAAGAAGGTAGTAACACCAGATTACATGTGAACATGTTAGGGCAATTCAGCTGACAAATGATAATGCTACTATGTTGGCCCAAGTTGTCAGTATTAATAAAATAAAGTGTTCTGATAAACTGATGCTACCTGTGGAATGGAGTTTTGGATTTAGACTTTTGGCTTATTATGTGCTTAATATTATCTAAAATCCAAAACACACATAGAATATTTTCCCCCAAAAATATATTTTACAAACATATCTTGCTGCTTTGCAGACTAAGAAATAAAAGAAAATTAAAGAATTGGACAGTTGGTGCAACTATTACTTTTCCATTACAGAGAATATTAAAGATTTTTCAAGAAAATTACTTAGCATTCTCTATGAGCAAAGTAATTGTGTTTTGATAAAAATGAAACTCCTAAAATTTTTAAAGTGCAATTAAAAATTCCCTTAAAATTTACTATGTTGCTATCCTTTGTACAGTCAAAAGTTTGATTTATGCAGATGCCAAAAGTCAAAATTTCACACAAGGAATGAACATAATTTGTAGAAAGTTATATGAAACATTGTCAATAAATATCTACATTTAAAAACAAACAAAATTTTAGCCACAAAAACCCAAACTTAAAGCCTTGGAAATTCTTGTTCTGAAAAATCAAACTATTTCATCAGTGAAGTCAGAGTTAGACTTCAAGGAAGCTTTGTTTCATGAAACTAAAACATTACCTTCAAAGAGGAAGTCACTGTTCTGGGTCATATTTCAATTTTAAAGTTATAAAAAAACTAATTTTATGGAAACATTTATTCATTACTAATATGTCAAAACCTTAATGCAGTAATAAAAAAATGTGCATCATTGAGCAATTTCTGCATTGTCACTGACCCCTGTCTTAAAATGCCGCAATATAGAAAACGTACTTTTAATGCATGCAATAGCTTATGAACCAGTGCTCCTTTGAAACAGTCAATTACACATCAATGGGGGAGTGTCAAAGTGTTAATTACTACTCCTTTTTCCTTGGTGCGTAAATAAAGAGGTTGCTGACATTAACATTCCATCACATAGCTTCATGCCACAAAACAAATTAACTGAGACAGAATGTAGTTTTCTGGGTCTAGTGCACCTGGCATTCTACAAAAACACACTTTCATCTACTCTATCTTGGTGTATTTCAAATGCCTTATCATGTTCAGTATAATTCAATCTTCCCCTAATTCACTGGCCACACAATACTTACAGGTGACAGGAATTAATGACACTGAGTTGAGGACTAATAATGCAATCAAAGTAGACTATACACGTATTCTTCATTTACATCCCAACCAGAGAGACTCATCATTTCATTTTAATGTGGGAAATATAATCACTCTCTAATGTATCCTGAATACTGCATAGTAGAGAAACAAAGCACTTTGGTTTCATAGTTGATTAGACACTCAAAAAGGCAACAAAACAAAGCCATCCTTTTACAAATAAATATTTACTTTCGGGGGCCCAGGAGATAGCATGGAGGTAAGGCGTTTGCTTTTCATGCAAATGGTCATCGGTTCGAATCCCGGTGCCCCATATGGTCCCCCGTGCCTGCAAGGAGCAATTTCTGAGCATGGAGACAAGAGTAACCCCTGAGCACTGCCGGGTGTGACCCAAAAACCACAAAAAATTTTTTTTACTTTCAATGTTTAGCTTAGTAAAACACCTTTATAAGCATCATTTTGTCTAAAAATTGTCTTAATAATAGATCAATGAGACCACTTCCATCTGAATCTCCTTAAGTACTCACTTCTTGTGTGTGTGTGTTTTGCTTTGTTTTGGGGCCACGCCCGGTGATGCTCGGGTTACTCCTGGCTATGCTCAGAAATCGTTCCTGGCTTGAGGGGCCAACCATATGGGATACAGGGTGATTGAACCAGTCTGTCATAGGTCAGCTGCCTGCAAGGCAAATACTCTACCGCAGCACCATCACTCCGGCCCCAAGTACTTGCTTCTTGATATAACTTTAGCTCTGAAAATAATTCTATTATGGAGCCTAGAGGTCCCACATTCTAATTTCCATTTTCCTGCTTTCTATTACAAATACTAGCTTGCACACATCTTTCATTTTTGATTCCCAATTCCTTCTGAGTAATATTTCTTTCCTTTTTTTTTTCTGAGTAATATTACTAACTACAGTATGTCTTGTTCTTCCATCACACACCACTGGCTAGGCTAGGGTAATTACACAATTAGGCTATCATCATATTTGTTGGATCTCGCAGTATATAATAGTTCTAAATAGTCCCTCTACAGAGAATAAAACCCAAAACTTACCAAGTGAATCAATGAAGTCTTTATTATTTTGATAGAACTTGACATATGATGCCAGCTTAGCACTCACAAATATTGTTAAGAGCTATATAAAGAAAAAAAAGATAAATAGTATAGAATTAAGGCTTCTACTCATTATTTAAGACACTGGCTCCCACTAGTAAAATGCCACATATCTTTTAGAACAGTAATTCTACTTTGATTAAATTACAAGTTAAAACCATTTGTAAGACTCCAAAATGATTATTTTTGTACATGAAAGCATGTACAAAAATATCTGATAAATTTTTCTAATAGGGGATACCTGACACTAAGTACTAAAAATAAAGTCATATTATCTGTGTTCATAACAGACAAATAGAGACAAAAGTGTTTAGTGGTTGGAGAAAGGCTAGTTCTAAATTCTAATATATAAAAGGAACAATTCTCTTTCTAGATCCTTTAACAGTCATGTTCCATTAATACAAAGATAAAATTCATTTTCAAATTAAGATTAACTACTTACATCATGAATAAGCTCGCCTTCCAAAAACTTTACTGGTTTTAAAGTAAGAAGATGGTCAAAAAGAAACGCATTAGGATCTTTTAATGCTCGTACAATACATCTAAATAAGAAAAAGCAAATATTCAAAAATTCAGTCTTCAAAATCCCTTTTTATTTATATTTTTTAGATCGCAAAATAAAAATTTAGCATTATACTAAGAGCACAATAATAAGCCCAGCAGATTGTATGTGTGAATGCCCCTGGATTTGAGCCCAGGCAACCATGCTATATCTCTCACCTCATTCTAAATGCCAATAATAACAAAAAAGTCAAAGGCTTTTCATCTATTCTTCCAACCTCATCATATATACCTAGATGAAGCAATAACCCTAGGAGGAAGTTATAATTTCTATTTTATTTTTATTCTACTGTGTAGATACAGAACTCTTTGAAGCCATTATACTCATTAGTCATGGGCTATTTGAGCAAAGCACCAAGTTTTACACACCTCAGTATTAGTGAAAAATTGAACCAGGATAAGCTGTTGCTTCTCAGTTTGAAATGATCACCTAAAGCTTAACAACAACTCATACAGCAAACACCACACAGTTCACAGTTATCTTTTTTGTTTGTTTGTTTTTGTTTTTTTTTGGTTTTTGGGTCACTCCCGGCAGTGCTCAGGAGCTACTCCTGGCTCCACGCTCAGAAATTGCTCCTGGCAGGCACGGGGGACCATATGGGGCACCGGGATTCGAACCGATGACCTTTTGCATGAAAGGCAAACGCCTTACCTCCATGCTATCTCCCGGGCCCCAGTTCACAGTTATCTTAAATGCAACCTATCATTCATTTAATATTAAAAATTTAATTTTACTATCTACATTACAATCAACACAGACCATACAAAAACTAAGAACTCTGTAGCACTGGTGAATACAAACATGGCTGCTGGTTTCTGACGCAACAGTTGTTATTTGAATAGTTAAGTTTCATATTACCTGTGGGCATCAACTCGAGCCTGGGAAGCATTGTCCTCTGTGTAACTTCCTAGCAACTCTACCATGACTTTGGAAGCAGCATCACTAAAAAGAAAACAGTTTTAAGAATCTCAGAGTATTACTATTACCATTCATTCAGTCAAAATATGTACAACATGTCAAGTACTGTGGTGACCATAAAAGACACAATCATCCTTATGGAAAAGGTACTAAACACCGGTTCTTTGAGAAAAAAAAAAAAACACACACACACACACACACTATAGAAAAGGTAACAAGTACCATTAAGGAAATAAATGGTGATATAAGATAGGAAAAACAAAGCTCTCAGAAAATTACATACAAACTATAATAGACAAGTATAAAATATAACTACCTGAAAAGAGCTGAAATGGAGATTAGGTAAATGTCCTTGTAGAAGGCAGGCTAAATATAAAGCTCCTAGGTCAGGTAAAAAGATTCATGACGGGGCTGGTGAGATGGTGCTAGAGGTAAGATGTCTGCCTTACAAGTGCTAGCCAAGGAAGGACTGCGGTTTGATCCACCGGTGTCCCCAAGCCAGGGGCAATTTCTGAGTGCTTAGCCAGGAGTAACCCCCTGAGCGTCAAATGGGTGTAGCCAAAAAAACAAAAAACAAACAAAAAAAAAAGATTCATGTCCTAGCAATTGTTAGGACATAAAGCTGATGTTGAGCCAGCACCAAGCATTTAAATGACTCCTTTAAAGTATTCCAGGAGCCAAAGAGATAGATTTTACAGTTCAATCCCTTGAGCTCCAAATAGTATCCTGGCACCTCATATGATATCTGAGCACCGGCAGGAGTGGCAGAGTAGGTATTGATCATTGCTGATGTGGCCCCAAACAAAGAAATAAAATAAAATAAAATAAAAACAAAGACACCTTTCCAGTTAAGTCATCCTTAAAAATTATGTAGCTAATCAATTTTAAAAAGTGAAGCATGGGCCCGGAGAGATAGCACAGTGGCGTTTGCTTTGCAAACAGCCGATCCAGGACCAAAGGTGTCCCATATGGTCCCCTGTGCCTGCCAGGAGCTATTTCTGAGCAGACAGCCAGGAGTAACCCCTGAGCACTGCCGGGTGTGGCGCAAAAACAAATAAAAAAAAAGTGAAACATGGGCCGGGTGGTGGCGCTGGAGGTAAGGTGCCTGCCTTAGGACGGACCGGACCGCGGTTC
>PVKC010027645.1:0-15703 GCA_004027635.1 Crocidura indochinensis | reverse complement strand
AGGTTGTCGACTACTGGCTATGAGAACAACTATAGGCTCCAGATATGCTCATTATCGAGCCCCAAGGTCTTTTTATGGTGCCTGGAAATGCTCTGCTCAGTTGTGGTCATCAAAATCAGTCCTCTTTCATTAGAGATCTTGGTATTTGCAGAGATCTTTGATTTCTGATTTCTGATGAGGTAGGTCAACTTGCTCTTAGATCAAGTTGCTGCTGTTTCCTCTTCGTAAACGTGCCATATCAACCTGGTTCAAGTTTGTACCAGAGCGGTATTAGGGACTCCCTAGGGGAGTTTAGTTCCTGGTGCTATTGCAAGAAACTACGTCAGTTCTAAGTTTTGGGATATGCAGTTTGGAGTTGGATGGTCACTGTCTGATCCCATGGAGTCTAAGTTGAGTTCCCATGATACATGTTCGGAGTGGAATGAGCCCCTCTATTATAAAATGTATGGGTTCTATTCCTAGTAGATAAGAGCTTGTTTCTATGCATAGGATTCCCCTTTCATTAGTATATCTGTACAAAAGGGAGTGGTGCCATATTATATTGCTGGTGCATTTGGTGGGTAATAATGACAGGCTATACAATCTCTATGCTCTGGTTTTGACCTGAGCTTTTATCCTAAGCAAGATTTTTTTCTTTTAGAATTTCATACCAAGCAAAACCCAAACAAGTGAAATTAAAAAACATTATATATAGAGAAATTTAATAACAATTTAAAATTAAAGAAAAAAAAGAGATGGAGTAGGCTACTTTTACACTTGGAAATAAACACACTAAGAGACATAAATATTGAGGTATTAAGCATACAAAGAAAATAAATATTAAGTCTTTTAAGATATTCTTAGGGGGGTTGAAATTCAGAGCCCATTTCAATTCCACACAGTGGTCTTGTTGGGTATGAGAAATGGTTTGCAGCAATAAGGGATCAGGTAATGTCATTGTAGCTCAGAAGTTTGATGATGCAAAGGAGTTGCTTATTTATTTTATAAATTAAGAAAAAGTTCCTTTACCAATAAAATGTTCCTTCCAGGAATATCAAAAATATCTCTGAATTAATTTGAGGAGAACCTATTATTAGACTAAAATTTAAATGAATAATTAATGTGCATGTGTGATTTAATTTACTTGGAAAATAATTAATCATCAAATTACTCAGACTAATTTTCATCATCATAACAATATTGTAAAAGAGAATGTCTATATAACTGAGAGAGTAGTATCTAAAAAGAGATCATTTGCTCTTTCAGGCATCTGATGTACTATCAGTAAGATGTGACTATGCAACTGATTGAGTAAGTCTACATTTATGTTCAAAATTGCCTTCCATTTGTGATCTATTAGGTCATTTGTCCTCTAGTTTAATCTGCCCAATCAGGATAAACTGGAAACCTATCTGAAGAAATGGATGGATTCTGGGGCTGTGATGTGTCTGAGGGAGAACAAATTATAAAAAAAAGGATCACTTTGTAAATAATAAGACAGCTGAGCAATATTAATCAGAGAAGTCTTTGTTTTTTATTTTTTACAGCATCTAGCATGAGAGGAAAATGGACTGTACCCTAATTCATATATTATACCATCAATATATTATACTGATGTGTTCATAAACCTAGAACTATACATAATTTGTCCTGCAATTATCCAAAATACTTGAATAGCCATCATAACAGCATGATATTGTTATATAACACATATATTATATATAATAATATGACAATGATAAAGAGATCTCTATATTCCAGACAGAGTATATTTACCAGATGGCAGGGAAAAGTTAATCAGGCTTAGAGTAAATTTTATAATTTTTTGGATTCAGGGTGATAGGAAATTTTCTTCTCCTCTAAAATTTAAACTGGTAGTTTATATATCCTCTTACTTTTACATGACAAGTAACCATCAGAAACACAGAGCTTACAATTTTTATGCAAAAAAATTGTGACATAAGTTAAAGAAAATTAGAATAAAGATAACAATATTTGGAGTTCTAGGAAGTGTCTTAAGTTGTTCAAAATAAAAAAAATCCTCTGATCATAATAAAAATATCCTATTTAAGCTATTACAAGATAAATTTACCTTAAAACTAAAGTTTATTATATGAACAAAAATGAAATGAGAATTAAGACTAATATTTTGCCCGGAGAGATAGCACAACGGTGTTTGCCTTGCAAGCAGCTGATCCATTACCAAAGGTAGTTGGTTTGAATCGCGATGTCCCATATGGTCCCTCCCCCACCCCCCGTGCCTGCCAGGAGTTATTTCTGAGCAGACAGCCAGGAATAACCCCTGAGAACTGCATGGTGTGGCCCAAAAACCAAAAAAAAAAAAAAAAGACTAATATTTTTAATGAACATATTGCTAGTATACATATGAAAATTTTAAATGACTAGTTTTGTACTAGTTATGAGCATGGAATAGTTTTAAAGTTTCTTCTGTGCTGAATGCTGAACAATGGAAATTGGAAGAAAAATTTTATAGTCCTCAAGAAAATAATGCCATTAAAAATTACACTTCAAGTTCCTATTTCCAGAAATATCTCCATTTCCTCTACATTTATAATAAAATATCAAATGCATTAAAATAATGCATGTGTGAGTTGATCCTCAGAGATAAACTGTCTGTATTGAAGTGACTATTGTTCTAATTTAATAAAAAGAAACTTACCTATAATAGGACTTTTAGATGAACCTACAGTGTTATAATTTTGTATCTTTGAAAGCAGTATGTATGAAATTCAGAACTCTTTAAAATACAAAACAAAGTTAATCTAGAAAATTATGAAGGCTAGTGAAAAATAAATGCCAGCTAGCTGAGACAAATCACAAATTTAGCATCTTCTATGGTTTATTTTTGTCATCTCTTTCTGCTTAGCTACTATAAATTGTCATTTGATAACATTTCAGGATCCATCCAGTATTATTCTCATTTTTATCAGGTAATTTATCAAGAGGACTACTCCAAATGATCTTCATCCAATTTTTATAACCCAAGTTTTCTGCGATAATTTTTATTACTTGTAGCAGATCAACATCTTTCAAGATCTGCTTATTTTAAAATGTCTACTCTAAATGAGGTAACAAGGTTAAAATAATGCTAGCTTTGATGCTATGATTATACAAAGTTATTAAGCTTCTAGCACCATCAAAATAACAAAAGACTTTTTTTTTCTTCACCATTGTCCTTTTCAGTTCTGATCTGTCTCTTCCTCCCACCAAACCTCCATACTACCCATTTCCATCCTATCTATTTTTTAGCCCCCACCCACTCTCTTCCATCACTTCCTTTTAGGAAAATTAGTCTTGAATAGCAATTCTTCTCCAAGTTCGTTTTACATATCATAAATCTCAAAATAAGATGAGTAGCTCCAGCTCATGTTTTCTTAATAACTTAAAATGTTTTTTTTTCATGTTGAAGACTCAGGATTTCCTTTTCTCTTAGTAGTGACATGTAACCAGATCAGATAACAAAACATCTAAGAGTCGATGTTTATTGGAATTTAATTTTTCTTATTTAACAAGATGTGTACAGTTATATTAATTATATTAATTATAATATTATACTTATGTAACATTGTTGATATACTAGAGAGGGATTGTGCTCATAATTCTGACTTTTTGTTCTTGAAAGGAATTTCTCCCCGGCAGTGAGAGGAAATTAGAAAAGTCAAGTGTGGCAAAGTGAGCAGAACATATTTTGGCAAAGAAGAGGAGAAAATGAGTCTGAACAGAGGTTTCAAAGTTATTTGACAAACTGTCCCCATTTTAAATAAAAAGTTTACTCAGCACCCCGCTAGATATTTATGTCTTATTTATGAACAACCAAACACCTGAGACTGGTCCCTGCTCGAATTATTCCTTGTAGCGCCATATCCCTCTCCCATATAAAGTTGAGTTCCTATCATCCCCTGTGGAAATGTTGGACTAGATTCTCATCTAGTCTCTTGCCAAATAACTCAAAAATAAAAGCATTGATTCAAACTTGAGAGATTGTTATGCCATGTTGACATTTACATTTATCCAAAAGTTTGATTGGCTTTAAAATGTAAACTAGAATTAAGGTAAGATGCCTATAAAGAAAATTGATAAATGAGAGTAGAAGGTTGACTGTGTTGCAGAACCAAGCAATAAATTAAACTTTTAAATGAGTTCATAAAAATTATGGAGCTTGTTTAAGTCTAAAAAAAAATAAGGCAGGCATATCGCTAGCTATAAATACTTTAACAAACACAGAATCAGTATGTCCTCCTTTGGAATTGCCGTAATATCTTTGGATCAATATACTTAAATGGTAAAATTTACCATTCAAACAATTTATAAATCATGATTTCACAATGGTCACTGAGTGGTGGTCCCAGAATTGTCACAAAACTCAACATATAACCAGTAAAAGAGCAAAAGTTCATTGAATTAATGAGTCACAACAAAGTTCTATACATGTGTTAAATTTACCTACTAGAATTTATTTATGTCCAATAAATGCAGGAGATGATGTTTGTGATTAATATATATAGCACATAATATGTCACATATTCATACATAAAGAGCACATACAAAATTAAAAGCACTCATCATAATAGCTAAAATCTGAAAACAACCCATATGCCCAAGAACAGGTGACTGGTAAAGAAGCTATGGTACATAAACACAAATGGAATACCACTCAGCTCTAAGAAGAAATGATGCCATGCAATATGCTAATACATAAGATAGATCTGGAAGGTATTACTCTGACTTAAATGAGTCAGAAAGAGGGAGGCAGGCACAGAATGATCTCACTGATATGTGGCATATAAAGGAGCATAGCAGGGGAATAAATGATATCAAGAAGGATTGCAAGCAAAGAGCAGAATATTAAGTCGTTGGTAGGAAACTGGCCATTGGTGGTGGGAGATATGTGGGATAAATCATAGATACATCATGATGATGCTATAGGAAATGTCACTTGAATAGACTAGTAAAAATCTTGTAAAAAAGAAAAAAGGAGTAAAGTGACATGTATAATACTTATCTGTAAACATATAGAAAAAAGTTATTGTCTATAAAGGTGCAAGAAGCATAAATGAAAAAAGATTGTGCCTGCCATAGAGGCAGGTCAGAGTTCAAGAGGAAAACTGGATACCTTGATGGAGGGAATGGTGAGACTGGCGAAGAGATTGGCTGGTACTGGTACACACGAAACTTAATCTTAAATAATTTTGGAACTGTCTAATTCACAATGATGTAATAAGATATTTTAAAAAACCAAGAGGCTAAACTTAATAAAATATAAAAAAGAAAACTAAAAGGAAGCTTGTCTTTTGTTTATTTTATTGCTGTAAACACAGGGAAATAAGGTATTTGCCAAATGAGAATGGATTATTCTTAGATGAGACAGACTGTTAGAATCTCAATCGTATTTGAAATTGCAAGACTTTTCTGGCCCAACAAAAATACATCTCAGGCCAAAAATACTCTACATATTCTCAAATGAAATAAAATGTAATGTGATGAAATAAAACAAACTTACAGAAGTATTCATTGATCCTTGATAATGTTTGTTTCTACATACCTAGACAGAGACTGTTGAGATACCACAGCACATAAGATTCTTGATTTTCTTGCCCTGATTTGATTTCCAGCACCCCTGAAAGTCCTCCTAAGCATGTCAGGAATGATCTTTGAGCTCAGAGCCAGCAGTGAGCCTGATACACAGTCCAGTGTTTTCTCCATAGGCCCAAATAATGCAAGAGTACTCAGGGTATTTATTTTAGTGTCCCACTTAGACAGAAATTGTGTCGACATAAATAATTTTTCTGTATTGGGTCACCAAATATAAAAATTTAATAAAGAGTTGGAATGCAAGTTGATATCAAGAAAGCAACCAGCATTTGTAGAGCAAATACATTTTTAAAAAATGATTTATTAAAAATTTAATGTAAACAATACAGCAAACCAATGGGACAGATGTTACTTTAATCATGATTGTTATTTCTGAGACAAGGAAATTGATACTGAAAAGGATTAAATGGCTTGTCAGAAATTACCTTGTAAGTGGTAAAAGCAGAACTACCTGTCTGTCATCTTTTGTAGTTTTAAAATCAAATCCTATTATTCCGTGACAGATCTAAAGGAATATGTTCTGATAGCAGTAAACTAGGTTTTTTAACATGAATGTCACCTAATGTTCTTACATTGTGGTATTATACGATTCCAAAAATTTAGAGAAAAACAAGGACAACTCGTTAACCTTGAGACAACCTTTGTGGAGACAGGGGAAAGCCAATAAATTATACAGACACAGTAAGTCCTCTAGCATACATCAATAAAGTGAACACACTATTTTAGTGTGCATCCATTCAAATTAAAGTTCAGTACTTCATTTCCATAAACCACATTTCAGGTGATCGATATCTGCATGTGTTAAGAGGTTGCTGATAAGGATGACAAAGATATGGAACCTTTCCATCAATGCAGAAAGTTCTATTAGAAATCAGTGCTACAGAGCCGATAGCTACCCTTCCCAAGTGTTGTCTCAGCATCATCCTCATCACCTCGGCATTAGTAACAAATAAAAAATATCTCGGGCTCCTACATAGACTTACTGAATCAGAATATTGACAAGGAACCCTGATGATTCATATGCACATTAAAATAATAAAGGGTTGTGCTTTAAAGAAAAGCTTCAAGAATTTTTTCCCTAATCACAAACAAATCAAATATGTGGGCTGAGGGAGGGTGAGAGAAACAGTAAAGAACATTTAGCAATCTATAGAGAACATTACATTCATAATAAATACTAGAAGTTCAATAGCAGTAGAGATAATGGTTATGAAATATGAATATATGACATGCCAGACATCTGTTAAAGTACACTTTGGAACATAGAACTCTATTTCTTTTATGTGCTGGAGTGCCACACCTAGTGGTGCTCACAGACTACTCCTAGTGCTTATGCAGCGGTCACTGCAAGTGGTACTAAAAAGGATCATGTAGTGCTGGGGGCCAAACTCAAGACACCATGATGCAAGGCATATGTACTATCCATCCCACTTAGCTATATCATTGGCCACATGACAGGGAAACGTGAGCAGTGATTGGTGCTCATTCATTGACATTACATTTAAGTAATGTTTAAGAAGAGCAAGTGAGGTGAAGCTAGAGGTTTGATGTCTGCCTTGCAAGCGCTAGCCAAGGAAGGACCACGGTTCGATCCCCTGGCGTCCATATGGTTCCCCCAAGCCAGGGGCAATTTCTGAGCACTTAGCCAGGAGTAACCCCTGAGCATCAAACTGGTGTGGCCCAAAAAACAAACAAACCAAAAAAAAAAAAAAAAGAAGACAAGTGTTTCAGGAGAAAGGTGAGCAGGCAGAATAGTCTATATTAGGCATTCACAAAATAGGAGTACTAATTGCACTGAAAGTCTCCAGGCATCTAGTAACAGATCTAAAAATGGCATGCCCAGTCATGTGCAGGAGGATGACTTCCCATTCTGAAGCCAGGAAAGTGATTCTGGAGTACCATTTGACTAAGAAATGATGTCAGCATGTAACTGTAAACCAAGAAGTCTAAAAACACTGTGAATTACTAAGGATTTGAACCCCCCCCCAAATGTAACCTTTCCAACTAGTACCTCTATCATTACTCATTTTATTATTGATTTTAATAGAATAACTTCTATTATTTTTTAATTAACAAGAAATTCTCCAATGTTCACTAGCTAAGTCTTCTAGTCACAGAAACTAAATTACTTTAGGTAAACTAAATGTTTATTTATAAAAAATTTGACTTAAACTTTTTGCTGAAATTGGTATAGTGTACACATAATTGCTACATACTGATATTGATCATTTGGGGAAGATTTTGAACCAGGAACTTGATTATAGCTTTCCCATAATTTCTTGAGAATTCTGATTAGTAAACAAATCCTTAATTGTCACCCCAACATCAATTCTACAAATCGTAATGGTTTGCCCAAAAAAGTGGTGGTGATTTATGAAATAAATTAAAATGCCATGGAGAAAAGAAAATATTGTGATCTTCATAGTTGAAAAAGTCCTGCCATACTTTTAATAACCTGATTTCATTTTAATTTCCTGAAATAGTCCCATTAGATATATCACATGGCAATATCTCCCATATATGACAACAGTCACATTAAACATACTAGCTTACACAACACCATATACTTCTTATAGCCAAAATACCATTACAATTTAAAAAATAATTTGTGTTATACTCTGTGTGTATATTACTGCTCATGAACAAGATGAGAACTAGTAATAATAAAGAAAATAGCATTAAATTGCAGATTAAGATTTAATGCATTAAGTTATAAAAGACCACAAAAGTAATTAAACATTAAGTAATTAAGACCAGAAACAGTACTGAGGTTAAGGAATTTGCCTTGCCTGTGGCCAACTGATTAAATTCAAAAAGTCATATCTGATCTGAGCCCTAGAGCCAGGAGTAAACCCTGAGAACTGCTGGGTATGGCTCAATAGACCAAAAGAAAATAAATTAATTAAATATTCAACATCAATAATGCATAGTGTAGTAACCTGTCAGGAACTTTATTAGGGCCTGACCTAAAAATGATTAAAAGAAAAAATATTTTCATATGTATGCATATTGATTCAATGCAATTACTATGCAAATGCTTAAAGATAAAATCAACTTGCGTAGCCAAAACTTTTCCTCAGAGATGAGTAGGCAGTGTTCTGTGAATTTAGCTGTATAAGTATTTTTTAGTCTACTTTGTATTAAGTTTCTACAAAGATAAAAATATGTAAGCACCAACATCATATCCTCCCTTTCAATCAAACTTATTTTCAGAAGCATTGTTGGAACTTAGATTATAAACTTTTGAAGTGGGTATGTTGGGTAGAGAAATGCACTTGCCATGATGTGGCAATGATGGTCTTGACCCTGATTTGAATCTTTAGCACTGCATATGGTCACTTAAATACTGTTATAGGGTCACAAAGGCAGATATAGTCCCTATAAAAAAAACTCCCACCTTTTTGGTTTGTTTTATCCTTGAAAGGTAGAAGGAGGCTAAAAAGTCTTTATTTCAAATGACTTTAACTATTGAAGTAAAATAAAATCTAAACACTGTATAGAGCAGACACCATGAATTCAGAATATGTGGTAGTGTCAAGCTTTTTTAAATGTTATGAACAAACATTTCACCCATTTACACGATGCAGGGCAGGACTCTTTTTACTATGTTTCATTGAGAAAGTTAACTTTAACTGTCAGTTTCTTCACCAAGAAAAGAAGAACTTAAAAATACAAAATTATTGGGGGCCGGGCAGTGGCGCTGGAGGTAAGGTGCCTGCGCTAGCCTTGGTCGGACCGCGGTTCGATCCCCTGACTCCCATATGGTCCCCCAAGCCAGGAGCGACTTCTGAGCGCATAACCAGGAGTAACCCCTGAGCGTCACTGGGTGTGGCCCAACCCCCCCAATAGAAAATTACATCCTACATTTTTAAATACATATAACCCCATCAAATTAGATATGTAATAAGTAGGCACTATGGTAAATGAGAAAACCCATGCTCCTTTATTTTTATTTCATAAAGGAATGATGGTATGTCATAGAATTATTTAAGGATTAAGATGTGAAGTAGGGGACCGGGAGATAGCATGGAGGTAAGGCGTTTGCCTTTCATGCAAAAGGTCATCGGTTCAAATCCCGGTGCCCCACATGGTCCCCCCATGCCTGCCAGGAGCAATTTCTGAGCATGGAGCCAGGAGTAACCCCTGAGCATTGCCGGGTGTGACCCCCCCAAAAAAAGAAGATGTGAAGTATACAAAAGCTAGGAAATCTGCTTTCTCGTAAAATAAGTTCATTTAGAATTCTGTAAAAATTTCCATGCCCATACACTAAGAAAGATACTATAATATGTTAAGATATAAATTTCTTTGCAGAATTCTATTAAAATGAGAAGGGAATTAATAATTATTACTATAAAACATTTAAGTACTAACTTAATGAACACTGATGGATCATGCAAACTAAATTTACAAATGAACAAAAGACCAAACTACATATAATGATACAACTCTGACACTATCTCTGTGTTAACCAGGCATAAACCAAGCAACCACCTCTCTAACAGCCAGGAAGCAAAACCATAATCTCTGCAATAATCCCCAATTTAATTATTTTATCAATGATGATGACAAAACAGAAAGGATGCTATTGTCCTCATACAACTGTGAATGTCGTAAATAGTACTAGGGATTGTACAGTAAACATCATATGACTGAATAAAATAACCAAGATCTAGAAGGATATTGAATGTCAACAAATTTTAGTGACTGCAAATCTCTTAAGTTATAATTCTATTCATGAGATAAATGAAAATTTGCATATACAGGAGGTGAAAAATGTTAAAACTGCAGCAGGTGGGAGCCGGGAGGTGGCGCAGGGGGTAAGGTGCCTGCTGCCTTGCCTGCGCTAGCCTAGGACGGACCACGGTTCGATCCCCCGGTTCCCATATGGTCCCCCGTGCCTGCCAGGAGCGACTTCTGAGCTCATAGCCAGGAGTAAGCCCTGAGCGTCACTGGGTGTGGCCCAAATAAAAAAAAAAACAACTGCAGCAGGAGAGAGGAAGGATAGGGATGGTAGGGAATCCACAAGGTGATCTAACTTGAGATATTCATACAAAGTTTCAGATGAATGAGACTTAACTGTAGAAACAAATGAAAACACAACAGTACACATAAGAAAGTATTAAGATACTTATATTTATGATATACGTATTGATATGCAGTGAAATTAAGAGAGATGATAATTACTCCATGGGTGAATGAGTATGGAGATTTACAAGGTAAAAAGTAAACCACAAGTCTCTCTCACCAGTTAGTAATTGGTCAAAGTAGATGAGCAGATTAAGATGACACCCAAAAGGTCATGTTACTCTGAATATTCTATCTCATATATAGACATAGATGATACATGACAGAATACAATGGCCTACACATAAACTATCAGGACAGTAGCAGAGAAGCATAGCTACATATGAAGCTATAGATGAACTTGTATACATTAAAATATAATGAATATAATACAGTGAATATAAAATACATACATTTAGTTATATATGAGTGACAACTTAAAAACATAAGTACAGAAGTCCAAATTGGTGATGAAGAGCGATGATACCTTAACAAGAATAACATTACCCCCTCTAAATGGAGAGGATTTTTTATATTAAAATTTTTCTTTCCCTCATATAATGTGTAAACATTAACAACAGAAAGTATTCCCCTTAAAGTTAAACCTTCTCTTGTAACTATAAGCCTAGAAGGGACAAGTAAAACATCTGTTTTTATGACACCCCCATAAGAAACAACCAACTAATGCCATGAAATAGACTTATAATTATTTCGTTTTTCAGACAGAAACAAAATTATCATCCAAACCTTTTGTTCACAATTCATAGCAGGATAAGAAATCAGGAGCTGTTGGCATTATACACAATAGCCATTTTTTCCTCATGCCTACACTATCTCACATAGATTTTTTTTGGAGACAGATCTTTCTATAAAGTATGATATACACAAATATGCTAAAAGATTTTATCATTATTATTATTATTATTTGGTTCTTCTTGTATGGAGAGAATAGCAGCATAAGACAAAGGAGAAAATCCTATTACTTAAAAAAATAAGACACAACAAGATCTTACCAGATAAATTCACAATATGTTACTGTTGAATGCTTTCAAACCGATATTTAATTTTCTCAGTATCAATCATGTAAACAAGATCAGAGTCATTGACTAAACCATCACACATTTCTTATAATTTACTGAAAGCTTTTGATTTTGATGTAAAAAGCTTTGATTTTTATGTAAACATCACTTTGATTATTGTCCCTGCTTGATTAACTGTCCTTGAATATAGATTAGAATTAATGCTCAGCTTAAAGATGACAGCCAAGAAAAATGTGGGAATAAACAGAGAATGTCACAGAGGGGACTGAGTACTACAAAAGAACAATGTTGTCTGCAGACTCTTCTTTCCAAGCCCTACAAAAGAACAATGTTGTCTGCAGACTCTTCTTTCCAAGCCCTGAACACACAGAGCTATTAAAACAAAAATGGCAGGTATTTGATAGCATAAGAGATTGTATTATTAAAAGTTAATACTAAGGGCAAAGAAATAGAATTGTAACAATTGCAGCAAATGATTACTAAATGGTAGGAAAGAAATCAAACATTATGTGTACTTTATCTCTTCTGATCATAATCAACTTCTGTAAGGCATTTCCAATGGACTGACTTGAAAAAATATTGATTACCTTAGACCATTCTTCATCCATTCATTTTCAAACTCAATCTAATATTAAAAAATTTAATGAAAAATGTTCAGTTAGTATTCTAGTTACATGACCAAAGAGCAGTGAAAAAGCAATGAATATAAATGAGCTCATGAGTTTATGTTTTTCACTAAATAGAAACAATAGAAAATCAGTATATAAAATATATAATATATAAAATGAAGTTATATGTTCTCAAGAAAAACAAAACATGAAAGAGAAATGGAGGTGCAGTGTGATTTTTAAATAAATTAGTCTGAAATGGCATTCAATAGAAGATGTCCTCTAAGTAAAGGCATGGAGTTGGCTGTGCAGACAGCAATGGAATAGTGATTAAACCAAAGAAGAGGGGCCCGGGAGATAGCATGGAGGTAAGGCATTTGCCTTTCATTCAAAAGGTCATCAGTTCGAATCCCGGTGCCCCATATGGTCCCCCGTGTCTGCCAGGAGCAATTTCTGAGCATGGAGCCAAGAGTAACCCCTGAGCACTGCCGGGTGTGACCCAAAAACCAAAAAAAAAAAAAAATCAAAAGAAGAAACAAGCAAACAAACAACTCTGAGAACAGCAATCTCCACAAAGGTCCCATTGTTCACCTGGCCATTTAATAGAATAACCTATAAGTCATCATGACTCATTTCTCTACACTACACATGTAGTTGATCACCAGTTGTCACTTCCATCTCTAAAATTTTTCCAAACCGCTTTCTCTACTCTGACCCACATGAGTTTTACCTAACAGATTCAATCCCTAAAGTTATGCCTTCCTACAGCTTAGCAAAAAAATTCCAGTCAAACAAATATATATGTCACAGTCTTTCATGCTGGAACATATTATTTCAAACCCCTCTAAGATTTTGAACACAAGGTCCCTAATGTCCAACATACTTTTCATCATTCTCTCAATTACTGCTACAGGCAAAGGTTATTTTATCAGTAGAGTTTGCCCTCTTCTGCTTGGCTTCTATAACAAAACAGCTAAATGTTGGTGACAACTGTGTTCTTAAGATACCCTCACATAGCCTTTTTCTATTTGTGTGCAGCATGTGTGGTACTGTGGTCTGTGGTATCTTCCTCTTCTTAAAAAGGCCTCAGCCCATCAAATTAGAGTGTCTGCCCCCAATCACCACATTTCACTTTAATTGCTTCCTTTCTCCAAATATATGCAACAATAGAGATTAGAGTTTCAATGGGAAATATGAATTTGAATGGGAAATATGTTGAAGGGTTATTCTCTTTGTCTAAAATGATGCTTTCAATATTTTTTGGTGACCATATTCAGCAGTGATTAGGCTTTCTCATGGCTCTGCACTTAAGAATCACCGCTTGTAGTACATAGAGAATCACATGTTTGGTTACTGTCTGCATTCTGTTACTCTCAGTGTTTTCTCTTCCAGAGTCCTTCCATATTTTTAGCCTTTCCTCCATTATTTATTTAACTACATACTGTATTATATTATGTATTTTTTGCATTCTAACTATATGTAAAATATTTTGACCAATTCTTGGCCAATTCATATCTGCGCCATTTTATTAAACTTCGCTTCCAGCAAGAGAGTATCACATATCTTTAAATTATGAGCACAGTATGACAAAGTATCCCTTTGATATATACATATTATGTATTTAAATGATAGTTTCTGGTATGAGTTCCTGGAGGCAGATCTGCTGATCTATGTTTTATAAACAGATCTCAGAACAGTACCAAGTTTATCACAAATGTTCAATCATACTTCTTTAATGAAAATTCTCAGAGCAATTTTACTAGTAAGTGCTATAAACTCCATTTGTTAGTGAAAATAACTGATCCACAAGGGAATTAAATAATTATCTCAGTCTATTTATAGCAATAATATAATACAAATCCTTTTATCTTTTTGATTTATCTTTAATCCAAGTGAACACCAACATATCCATTTTTGTAGTGTCCCTGGGAAGTGAATACTGAAGGTGATATTGTTGCTTTGATGCCACTAAAACTTAGCCACTGTGCTGGCCAGGTAGAGAGTACTTATAAACCTCTGGACCCAGGGGTCTCAAACTCGCAGCCCGCTGGCCGTTTGCAGCCCTCTGTACAACATTTTGTGGCCCTGCCCTAGAGGAATCTTTTTTTGTTTTACTTTGTTTTAGTTATTTGGGTCATACCCTCCAATGTTCTAGGGTTACTACTGACTTTGAACTCAAGGATCATCCCGATTTTGCTTCCTGCGGTCCCCAGGTAAATTGAGTTTGAGACCCCTGCAACCTATAACTCTGGTTACGGGTTCATGTCCAGTGCAGGGAGCTCAAACTTAGACCTGTGGTAAGGAGCACTGACAGAAAGATTCTATGTCAGAATTAGTTACCAGCCTAAGTAAATTATCACAATTCAAGGAGCAGGTAGGGAGAAGAAACTGAGTTCAAGACTGGCAGGACTCAGGGGAATAGTAGTTTATAAATAAATGGAGGGCAGTAGTTGGAACTATGATTCCTTGATGGCTCAAGTACTCAAGAACATTTCATTTTATTTAAAAAAATTCTTTAGTTAAGCCATTGGGATTTACTAAGTTATTCATAATTGGGCTTTAGACATCCAATGTTTCAGAACCAGCACCAGTGTCAACCTCCCTCCATCAATGTTTCCAAGTCTATCCCACTGTCACCAATGCCCACATACTTCTTTTTGTTTGTTTTTTTATTTCCTAGAAATTTTTATGCCTGATAAATTTATTTTAATTGAGACAATTATGAATTACAAAACCTTCATAGTTTTTTTTTTGGGGGGGAGGGTCATATCCAGCAGCGCTCAGGGGTTACTCCTAGCTCTATGCTCAGAAATTGCTCCTGGCAGGCTTGGAGAACCATATGGGATGCTGGGATTCGAACCACCATTCTCCTGCATGCAAGGCAAATATCCTATCTCCATTCTATCTCTCAGGCCCTCCTTTATAGTTTTATTTCAGGCATACAATGACAGTGAATTAGGGCCACTATCAGCAGTATTGACCTCTCACCACTAAAGTTTCCAGCATGCAACCCATACTTCCACTCTTGGCCTACCTGGTCTATCAGTGTAGCAGGTCCATTTTATTTTTAGATTGCTATAGTGTGGGACTCTTGATTTTATTCTTGTTGACTTTGACTTGGGTACTCAGTTCTGACCTATTTTAATTCCACCAATTTGTTTGTTTATTTATTTATTTATTCCACCTGAGAACACTTGGCTCCTGGTCCCCATCCACCCTTGTTTACTTTTCTCAATTTGAAGACACAGAAATATGAGGTAAAGGGCCGGAGAGATAGCATGGAGGTAAGGCGTTTGCCTTGCATGCAGAAGACTGGTGGTTCGAATCTTGGCATCCCATATGCCCATATGGTCCCCAGAGCCCACCAGGAGTGATTTCTGAGCATAGAACCAGGAGGAA
>PVKC010027644.1:0-15694 GCA_004027635.1 Crocidura indochinensis | reverse complement strand
TGGATTTGCCCAGAGTCTTCTTTCCAAAGGGTGGGAAAGCTTTCTGCTATTATTTCCCTAACTACTTGTTCTCCCCCTTTCCCTGTTTCCTCCCTTTCTGGTAATCTATAATTCTTAGATTATTTCTTTTGTCTTTGTTCATTAAGTACTGGGCTTTTCCTTAAAGTTCCTTGCCTCTTAATTCCTTGTTGGTGTCCTCGTCCTTTTTTGTTTGCAGTTTTCCTTCGAGTACTACTATGTGCTTCTCCAACTCTGTGATTCTGCTCGTCTGGTTTTTTACTGTGTCTGTTAGTTTGTTTAATTCCTTTTGTATGGAATCTCCTATATTCTGCATCAGATCTTCTTTAATTTGGCTAATTTGTTCCTCGATGGATTTCTTGTACTTGGTGGCTAGTGATTCTCTCATTTCCTGTACCAGTGCTTGCATTTCCTTTCTCAGGGCTGCATTTAAGTCTTCATCTCTTGGATCTGTGCATTTTGGTGGACTTGGGAACTTAGTAGGAGCTCTCTCTATATCGTCAGGTGTTAGGGTCCTCCTCAGTCTGTCCATGATTTTTTGCATGTGTCAGTGTAGCTTGGAGAGCAATACCTTCCAATTTTGGCCTGCCTTTGCTCTCAGTAGTGTGGGGCAAGGTCCCTTCTCTGGGCTGCTGCTCTGGGTGGGACTGTTGGGTGGGCTGGCTGAGGTTTGGCTTCTAGGGTGCCCTCTAGTGGAGACTGATTAGTTGCTGCCTCCTCTTGTTACCAGTCAGTGCAGTACTGCCCCTGGTCACAATGGTGGTGCGGCGCTGTTGAGTCTGGCACCCTTGTCCTGTTCCCCTATTTGGAAGTCAGTGGAGCTCCGCTACCTTCAGGCCTCTGCCGGAAGCCCCTCTCCTCTGTAGTTCATCTGGGTGGGGCAGAGATGGGGGAAGGTTCCCTATGCAGAAGGTTCCCTACGCAGTCACCAGAGAGGGGGAGGAGAGAGTTGGAGGAAGAGTTCCCTGCTGTGCTCTCTGCCGGAAGTCTCAGGGACACACAGGGGAAGGGTAGAGTCAGAGGAAAAGTTTCCTGCCGTGCTCTCCACTGGAAGTCTCAGGGACACACAGGGGAAGGGGAGAGTTGGAGGAAGACTACCATGACAATGTTAATGAGAAATAAGTAGAATGCCTTTTTTGAATACAGGTAGGGGGTATAGAAGGAGGAAGTTGCGGGGCATTGGTGGTGGTAATGTTGCACTGGTGAAGTTGGTGTTCTTTTTATCACTGAAATCCAACTGCAATCATGTTTGTAATATGGTACTTAAATAAAGATATTAAAAATTGGGGCCCAGGAGATAGCATGGAGGTAAGGCATTTGCCTTTCATGCAAAAGGTCATTGGTTCGAATCTCGGTGCCCCATATGGTCCCCCGTGCTTGCCAGGAGCAATTTCTGAGCATGGAGCCAGGAGTAACCCCTGAGCACTGCCGGGTGTGACCCAAAAACCACAAAAAGTTAATGATTTACACTTACAAACTAAAAAGTCAAACACTGTAAATTTGTAGTGATTTCAGATTGCACCTAAATTAAATAAATAATAAATGTAATTAACATGAAAAAATCTAGATGACTTGAAAATATAGCAAATTCCAATAGCCTATATTATAAGTGAAAGGGAATATATTGCAATAGATACTATAGAAATACAAAGTATCATAACAGATTACTATGAAAATCTTTGTAGTAAGAAATAGATAATATTATTTAATTCTTGTGCTGGGGTTGAGACCAGTATCAAACAACAGTCCATGTTTGAGAGAGATGAGGAGGGCCACACCGCATGAGTTAGCAGGGGTGTTGGTTGTAGTTTCTTGCCAGGGACAAGGTGTGGGTCTGAGTCGGTGTCCCTTTCCTTGAGCTAGGTAATGGCTTATTAGGGAAAATTATTCAATTCTTATTATCCTCTAAAACTGAACCAGAAGGAAAAAGAATACTCTTACAAACCAATTACTACTAATAAAGTTATAATATAATAAAAAATCTCCCCAAACCAAAAATTGAATCCCAGGTGTGTTATTACAGGGTAAGGTTTCTGTCAAACCTTCAAAGAAAACCTAATGCACCCTCTTTCAGAAAGTCAAAGAAACTATTTTTAATGAGGCAAATATTACTTTGATAGCAAAAGGATACAGATATATCAGTAAAAAACAATATCAAAGACCAATTTCTCTGATGAACATAGATGCAAAGATTCTCAAAATAGTAGCTAATCAATTTCTAGCAGCACATTAAATGGATCGTACACCTTTATCATAAGGATTTATTTCAGGGAATCTAAGATTTAGTATAGACAATTCAATCAGCATTAATACACCCTGTAGTGCAGGAAAAAATCATATCAATAAATTCAGAGAAGCGTTTGGCAGGATATAGCACATGTTTATGGCTAAAATCTACCATAAAAATGGGAATAGACCTCTTTCTGCCTCTTCTCTGCTGACCCGGCTCCAACCAACAAGGAACCTCTCAGGACTCAGTGTCCTTTAAGATGACCCCATTTGAACCACGTGGGGCCAATCGAGCTAGGCTACTGGGCACCCAGAGACGTTAAAGGAACAGCAGCCAGTTGCTCATACTCTTTCTGCCTCTTCTCTGCCAACCCGGCTCCGACCAACAAGGAACCTCTCAGGACTCCCACCCAAAAGCGGAGGGTCACACTTGCCTTGTGGCCCCTGAATTCCAATGCTGCACATTGTGGGAAGAAATTTAGAGCCAAAAAAAATAAAAAAGGAAATATTGTGTATTGCATTCTGGGGACTAGAGGGACAAAATAGTTGTGCATGAGTTCTGAGAATTCTGTTTATGGGTGATTGTCCTTCCACTGTAACTTTACCTTGTTCTCTCTCTTTGCATCTTTGTTCTCATAATTAAAAATAAAAAAATTTAAAAAATGGGAATAGATATTTAATAGTTGAAAATCACTTCAGCTTCAGTATCACAGAATGCTCTGCCAATGAATTTTTCTATATAACTTAAAGATTTAAGTTGGATATAACTGATTTGGCTTTTGTACATGGTGTTAGAAAAATGTAAAATGTAGAATATAGGGGAGAAAAGGGAAATTATATGGGGAGAGGAATGAAGTGATCACTTTGGGCAAGAGTTAAGGCATCAGGAATAAAACCTACAACAATTTTGTAAATTCAATTGCCTTAATTAAAGGTATCTAGTATAGACATAGGTTGGGGTTGGAGTGGGGATGGGAGGGAAATCAAGAACAATGGAAGGAAGTTAAAGCCAATATTGGGATTGATGTTGGAATATTGTATGACATAATCTTATTCATGAATGACTTTGTAAATCACAGTACCTTAAAAATTAAAATAAACATAAACAAACTATGATAGCTATATGCGAAAATTAAAATAAACATAAACTATCTATAATATCTATATGCAAAATTAAATTATAGAGGGAGAAAAATCTATTTGAAATTGTGGAAAATATCAAGTTGAAAAATATTAAGTTGGAATATATCAAGTCTCAAAATTCTGAAAATATCAAATATCAGAATCAGCTCAACAAAGAAGTGAAAATTTATCCAAATAATAGTATGTCACTATTAAATAGAAAACACAAGAAAATTGAAGCACATTTTCCGACCATTGACTGGATAAATATTGCCAAAATGTCTATCTTTCTTTAAGTACTGTACATATTAAATGTAGTCCCTAAGAAATTACTCATAAAATATATACTCATTTAAATACATGGATTAAATGCTGTTAAATGTATAAAGAGTAATAAAGCCTCAAAATAGCCAAACCAATCTTAGAAAAAAAGATGTGTGACTTTTCTTTCACCAACTTAAAAAACTGTACCATAAAGATAAAACAATCAAGAAAATGTAAATAGAAGACAGACTAAGATCAAAGATACACAATTGAGAGCCCAGAGAGACTGTCAGGCATGGTCTTCTAGTTTACAACAAAGAAACTACGAAAAGAGAAAGAAAAGCCTCTTCAACCAATGATGTTCAAATGATGTTGGAAAAGTTGATCAGCTACATATACAGAATGAATCTATCTCATATCATGAATAAAAATCAATTCAAAATGTACCTCAATATCAGACTTCAATCTTTAAATTATATCAAGGACAACATAAGAAGAACTCTTCATAAAATTAAATCTAGTAGAATCTTCAATGACTTATTGCTACTGACCAAGTAAACAGAAACAGAAGCTAAAATAAACGAATATGACTTTGTAAAATTAAGTATTTTCTGTACTACAAAAGTAATAAAGACTAGAATAAAAAGACATTTAAGAAACTGGGATAAAATATTTTCCCACCTGACATCTGATAATGGATGTGGTAGAAAAATGAACCCTCATCCATTGTTGATGAGAATGTCAACTAGTTAAACCTTTTTGAAAAATAATTGTGGAGACTTCAAAAAGGAAAAAATGAGTGTCCTTATGACAAACAAGTCTACTTTTTAGCATCTACTCCAAGGGCTCAATAAAACTATGCTGAAAAGATATTTGTACTATGTTCATTTCCATGCTATTCAAAATAGTCATAACCTGGAAACATCTCAAGTTCTAAAGAATAAGTGACTGGATAAGAGACAGTCATATGTACAATGCAATATTACTTGCCATGAGTAAAGAGGGAATTAGGTGATTTGCCTCCAGGTGGGTAGAAAAATTTGATCAGAAGATGAGGTATAGTTGAGAATGGGATCTCATACATGGGAATTAAAGTAACATAGTAAGGCCAAAGGCAACAGTTAGTGTATAGATCATAGAAGAGTTAGTGTATAGAATTGAGCTTACCTACGGATTAGGGGCATGGCTAGGAGAGGGACTTTAGTAGAGGGAAAAATGCATTTTGGTGGCAAATATTATGTTAGAATGATATTTGCATTAAACTATCATTAAGATTTACTTGTTTTGTAGATCACAAAACATTAATAGAAATGGAAAAAATGGAAAAATGTTTGCATCATAAATTTTTATTATTTTATTTTTTCAAATAAGAAAATTAGACTAAGTACTTGACAACTTTAGGTTGATTATTTTAAAGATAAATAAACATTTTTCTCTTTACTTTTTGTAGGGGGCTTGGGACACACCTGGTGGCACTACTGGCTCTATGCTCAAAAGTCATTCCTGGCAGGTTTGGGAGACCATATAGGATGCTGGGGATTAAACCTGGGCTCATCCCAGGTCATTTGCTATAAGACAAATGCCCTACGCTGTTCTATCACACTGGTCCCAGAAATAGATTTTTTTCAAACAGGTTATGGAATTGGGTTCTGGCACTGGCTTTTTAAACTCCTGAGTATTTATTACAAAAAGCATGCCTTTGATTGTGAAAAAATACACTCATCATAATTCTGTGGGGAAAGGGGACAGTGTTTGGAGCAGGGGCTACAGTAGGAAATAATCTAAACAGGCTGACAAGAGATGAAGTATGGTCCAGGGACATTTTCACCACGTGGAGCAAGAGAAAGAGGGCAGCTAGGATCACAGTATTTATTGTGAAGATAGGACTACCCCCAAGGATGGGGAGTGAATTAAGATAAAGAGCCTATCTAGAAATTCTTCTTGCCCAGGTGGGTTTTTGACATGTAAAAGAGGAAGCCATCATTGTTAAGAGTGAAGGCTGATAAGCCATCATAATTTAGGGTGAATGCTGGTAATCAAACATTTGACAATCTTGGAAAATAACTTGTATGGGTGGAGAAACTTTACAAAGATGTTGATGGTTTTGACTATAGTAATTTCAATGTGGTGAGGTACATTTGTGTTGTAGTCTATTTTATTTATTTGGTAAAATAATAACATGGCTCATTAAGTTTATAGGAGTCATTTGTGAGAAGAAAAACTTAATCCTTTGGAAACTCTTGTTTATATTAGTTTTAAATCACTTATCTTCTTCGAACATTTATACTTGTGGTGGGGAGTATAAAAGCTTTCAGAATCGCCTTCCTAATTAATATCTTTTTTATCCTCTCCACCCTCTTACCATTCTGCTCCAGGTTAGAGAAATAATTTACTTACATTCCTTAGGGATTCCAACCAAGATTCAGCTCTTTAACTTATTCATTCTCTATACATATTTTTATACTCTATTGTTAATGGGCTTTTAGAAAAGAACAAAGACTTTTTGAGGATCCCTTTATAGATAGCATGTGGTATTTCGTGCTATAAGTATACTAAGTTACTTTGTCTTCTTAACTTACCAATTAGTCTCCATCTAAGCTTGATATATGTCTTTAGAATATTAAATCAGAACATTCTAATTTATTCTCTGAGTTCATATACTTAATGTGGATAGACCTATGGTGCTCATTAAAGTAGATTGTTATTAGAAGGGCTATTCTCTAGTTTGTGCTGATAGAATCCTGAATGTTAGACTTTATATTGGCCATCTATAATTTAGTTTAGTGCTCCCATTCATGCAAATACCAGCATTTTAGTGCTCATGAATAATGGGCAGTCTACAATGTAATGATAAATCAGATGGCTCACACTCAGTTCTTTATGATCACTCACTTCATCTAGAAAGGAATCTTCCAGAGAGAGGTGCTGAAATAAGTGACTGTCAGCAACTGGAAACTTTCCAAATGATAAAATCAAAGAAGTATATTTGTTGGCCATTGTTATTATCATTATTTGTTTGTTTTTGGGCTACACCCAGTGGTGTTTAGGGTTACTCCTGGCTCTGTGCTCAGAAATTACTCCTAGTAGGCTTCAGGGCCCACATGGGAATTGGTGGATTGAACCCGAGTCAGTCATGTGCAAGGAAAATGCTCTGTTGTGCTATCACCTGGCCCCTATCCTTCATTATTAATAAATGTTTAGGGATCTTTAAAATATTTGTTCCTGGTTGAATAGGAATATGTAAGGCATGTGGTTCATTTTATGTTATTGCTGTTCATTTAAAAGGAAATACTTATCATGACAATAACTAAAATTAAATTACAATGTATATAATAGGCCAATAACATATGACACCTCAGATTGTATGGTATGGTATTTAAGTCTGAGGAGCAGTAAAGTAAGAATTTATTTTTATGAAACATATATCTAAAACAAAATGGTTCAGGAAACATAAGTACTGCATAGCTTAGTGTACAGCTCAATTAATTTTTAATGAACTTAACCTCTCACAACCTGATTTTTTTTATTTCAAAATTGTTTAATACTCTGCTTATTCAATTGTTATTTTCAAAATTGCTTAATACTCTGTCCCACAGAGTATTTTATGAGTTAAATATTAGACACATAATGGTTACTTGGAGAAGTGCTAAATAATGTTTATTTTCTCCTTCCCTGTTCTTCTTCAGAAAAAGCAGAGTTCTCAGAAAGATTCTAGGTGTATAAATTTAGATATCTCTTAGCATCCTAGGAAAGATGCTGATGATGGCTGGAGTGGTAGCACAGTTGTAGGGCATTTGCATCACTATAGAGTTGACCCAGGATGGATTCTGGTTTGATCCTGGTATCCCATATGGTCCCCTAAGCCAGGAGCAATTTCTGAGTGCAGAGCCAGGAGTAACCCCTGAGCATGGCCAGGTGTGGCCCAAAACAAAACAAAAAGAAAAAAGAAAAGAAAAAATGCTGATAATGGTCAAGACTAAATTGACAAGGGTATAATCAATCTGAAGTAGATGCCAAGATGTCATTTATAGCTGTTAGTCAAGATAAACAAGTTCTGGATATAAATTTGATATTTGGCATTTTGCTTTTCAAGTCAGGTATGCTTGATTGTATTGAACCAGACATTCCCATGATCAGTGGAAGAGTTTCTTTTTCAAAACATCTCACATTTTTTTTACTATTTTTTTAAACATGTCATTCTCATACTAGTATGGTATGATAGATACCTCATCACATTTAGATTTTCCTAATGATAAGTGATGATGAACATATTTCTAAGAGGTAAAATTTTTGCTCTAAAATTGGAAGAGAGAGTGTTAAAGCTGAACACACCTATGCATGACAGCTACTAGGATGTCACAGTTGCACAGACTTGGGAATGAAAGCAGAACATGACTTTGGGTAGGCTTAATCAGAGATTGAACATAGAAATTGTCCTCTTAACCTAACAAGGAGCACAGCATGTAGAGAAAATCCCTTGCTAACTGATTTTGGAAGGCTCATAGGGTGCTCCCAGCCTGTGGGCATGTGGCTTGCTAGATAGCAGTGAGATGTGGATCAGGAGGAGCCAATTCTGATAGTCTACAGGACTTAACACTCTAGAATGTCTTTCAACTCTCAGCTCAGCTATTACAATGGGTGGAGCTCTCCCTAGGGATTATGCCTCAGGCTCTTACACTAGAGAGAGGGGCAATATGAAATCCAACAAGATATATGTGAGAGGTCACCAAGATGGCATACATAGGTAACTCTGGCCCCTATTTTTGCCAGGCAGGCTTTTGCCTTCTGCTTTTTTTTTTTTTTTTTAGTGCTATCACTATAGATCATAGAACTGATGTGCCAGGCATTTTGCTTAACACTTTCTCTTTCAGTGCCCCAGAAAAAGTTCCTTCTCTTGGAAATTTTCTGATTGTAGCACATTGTTTTGTAGTGGGGTTCCTTCCATTGTAAAAAAAATTATATTTTTTATTTTAGACACTAGCTTACAGAGCTGATCATAATAAAGTTATTTTTTGACATTCAATATTCCAACACCAATACCATCACCAATGTAATATTCTCTCCATCCTGGTCATTAGTTCCCCAAATCCCCCAATTCTTCTCCTTGGCAGGTATGAATTGTTTACTTACTATTTTGTGTATTTGTATTGAGAAATTAAAATTAAATTTTTGGGTGTGTCATGTGGTCTCTTATGCATCCATAAATGTGAGAATCTGTGGAGCTGGAATGACGAACTCATATGGCAATAGTAGTGGTTCATAGGGGCTCCCTAAAGGGTCCCAACATGATCAGTTGTGATGCTGGCATGTCCAAGAGATTTTCCTACTAGTTCGACTTTTCTTTCAAGAGTTATATAAATCTATGGCTTTGTCCACTTACACAGACATGATGGAAGACATGGCTGTCCTGGGACTCCTGCAGTAGAGGTATTGGGGTGGGAAAGGGTAGAGAGGGTCTTTTGGCCTCCAAAAGTCCCTGGAGATGTCAGTCACAGAACCAGCATACCAGGAATTCCTGAAGTATTTAGTGGCTAGGAGTCTCTTTCTATTCATTTGGATGCTCCTTCCCCTTTTTGGTGTTGGGGCCACACCAACTTTCTCCTGGCTCTGCATTCAGGGTCACTTCTGGTGGATTTGGAGGACCATGCAGGGGTTCTGGGTATCAAACCTGGGTCTGCCATGTGCAAGGCAAGTGCCCTGTGTACTATATTATCTCTCTGGCTCCTGGGGTTCTTTCTCTTTCTAACCTCATGGAAGTTTTGTTTCTTAGGATTTCTGGGTCAATTAAGTTGGTTCCTGAGTGAGTTAATCTACATATTAATGAGTATTTTGCTGTAATTGAAGGGGGATACAAATACTTATTCTCACTAAATAGTCATCTTTTTTTCTGTCCCTATGTTTTAAAATTTTTACTCATGATTCCAAAATAAATACGAGAAGGGTCAGCAGATTTACTCAGACAAAAGTCGGAATTTTTTTAGGACAAAATTTTCACAATGTAATGAGGTCCATTTTCATTAATACAGGGGCTATCAAAAAGATATGTTTTTATCACAAGTTGATTTTGTAAAATACAAGTTATTTTCTCAGCTACAGGCTTAGAATATATCTTTATTGAAACTGAAAAAACATGTTAAAAGGGCCTTCTTGAACTATAGTTCTATTAAGGATTTACAGAGAGTACTATCAAATTTCATGTGTACACATCCCCACACACAAAGAGTAGGATTTTCTTTTTTTTCTTTGTTTGTTTTTTGTTGCATATGTAAACATTTCTAACCTTATCACGATTTGGAATGTATACACATTTCTGGACCTACCCTGATCCCACCCTGATCAGTGATTGGACCCTACTCTAGGGTGTGACCTGGCATTCTGCCCCTACTTTAGGGTGGTACCTGATTCTAGTGTATAAAACAGAGGTCTGTGAAAGGTTTGGGGCTTTTTGGGTTGGAATGGATGCTGAGTCATTGGACCTCCGTTCTTTCCACCAAATAAAGCTGATATTTCGACAAGTCTGACTCTCTGTGAGCTGGTTACCCGCCGATTCACCTCTGAACCGCTGGTTACTGGGTGGTAGACGTGCTCTCCGAGCTGGAGGGGAGAGACCTCCTCCTCCCTACCTCCGTTAGCGAACCTCTTCTGGGGACGGATTTCTTCATAGTTTTTGGGCCACATCTGGTGATGTTCAGGAATTACTTATGGCTATGCACTCAGAAATCACTCCTGGCTTGGGGACCATATGGGACTCCAGGTGATTGAATAATGCTCCATCCTAGGCTAGTGCAAGCAAAACAGATCCCTTACCCCTTGCACCACCATATGGTTCCCTGAGCCTGCCAGGAGTGATTCCTGAGTGCAGAGCCAAGAGCAACCCCTGAGTGCTGCTGCACTCAGGTTGGACAAAAACCAACCAACCAAACAAATAAGCAAAAATGTGTGTGACTGAAAGTTCTATTGAGGGGATGTAAGAAGTAATGGGTTTGCTTTGATACATGAAGGAAAGTGCCGAGGGTGAGATGGAACAAAGTTCTGAGGACTTGGTTGATGTTAAATTGATGAAGAAGTGGGGAGCAGAGGGATAATAGTCACTATTCTAGAGAGTTCAGCTTCTTTCCTGCTGACATAGCCTGGCTCTCCTGGGGACAAGACTGAGAGAGGGTGAGGACTGATAAAAGTACATCACAATTCCCTGTGCAGAGTGGATATTCAGATCATGCCCACTCTGTAAGGAAACCATCACACTGAAATTGAAATCCACTTCATTTACATGATACTGGAACTGATCTTTACTACGTTATTTTTGGGGGAGTTGTGACCTCAGTTAGGAGTAAGGGACTTTTCTTTGCTAGAAAAGGAAAGTCAGTCCTGGTTCATCGTTTAGCATCACAGAAAGGAATTTCAGAAGATGAGTAGTGGAGAAAATATTTTTTTATATATTTAATAAATAAGAGAGGAAAAGATAATAGGGAGAGTACCTATAAATTAAAATAAATATCCATTGTAGGCTAAGATGCAGTTGATTTCAAAATGATCACTTGCTTTTGCAAAATTGCTTTATAGAGATATTCCAATTTGCACTAGCTTGGAGTTATAGATGTGAATAAGAGTTTGTGAGATTGTTGCTTATAGAAAAAAAACTTGGAATTTTAGTGACTTTTTTCTTTAACTTTTAGGTCTTTTGTTTCCTAATGACACTCCTCCTCAGAGGAGGGTCTTGCCTTGTCTGGGTTGGTGCTGAAGTCATTTAGAGTCTTCTCAGATCTCTATTTCCAAAGGGACCTAATGTGAAGATATCCAGCCTTTATATTTCTGTGTTGTCATAGTAATTTATTTGCATCAAATTTTTTAATTTTCTTACTTCCCCAAATTAATTACTAGAACCCCTATTGATGACCTTCATGTGAATAGAGAATTTTCACAGCCTCAAACAAATTAATGTGCATTGAACAGTCCCCCCAAATATTTATGCTCAAATCCTAAACTCTGGTACCAGTGAATGTGAATTTATTTGGAAAAAATATAATCAAGTTAAGATGCTGTCATAATGAGTTAGTATATACTTTTATTTAGTGTCTTGCATGTTTATTAGAAGAGAGAAGAAAACAATGTGCTTGTAATTATGAGGTCTGGAGACAAGTATTGAATTGAGTAAGAATTTAATCAACAATAACAGGTTGGAGGATGGTGGCCTCACAGTGTCAAAGTAACCATCTTATTTGCTTGTCACAAGAAGTGTTTAAAAAGAAATTAGAAGAAATTTTTTAAAAGGGAAAGGGTTTACAGATCTTGTAAATTCTAAAACAATAAAATTGCCCTGTATGTTCACAGGCATACTTTGCAAAGCTAAGCATAGTTAGGGAAGAACAATTTTTTTCTTTTTTAAGTTAGATTGTAGGCATAAAATAATGTTTGATTTACAAAATAACTAATGTAGAGTCTCATGAATAACCCCCACCTCCACCCAGCATCACACCATTACACTCACCAGGGTCCATTCCCTCCCACATTGTTTCAGTTCTTTCTTTCTATTCCCCTCCCCGCTATTTGCTTCTCTATGGTTACCTTCCTACAGGAGATTAGTTCTTAGTTACTGTTGAGGATGGGAAAATTTTCAAGGATGGACACAATGAAGAGTGTTCTTATGTTAAGGCTTTTGGAAAAGAGCAAGGCAAGGGCAATTTTATGGAAGAATTTACTATTCTTATTTTCATTGGGTTAGTTTCATCATGACATAGACAATTCTGTGTCTTCAAGTCAAACAGTGTCAAGAATTGCCAGTTATTGTCAGAGACATTAGGAAGAGGTTGTAAACTTTTGTGGCACTTCATAAAGATTTTGACTCTGCATTATATGTTGATTTCATACTTCTGACCTCTAGAACTGAGATAGAGAGAGAATACAGTTATATTACTAAGATAACTCAGTTTTATTTGAATGGTAGCATTGAAAAATGAGGACAAAATACAAAGAACTATCAGCTTTAGTCTCAGGTAGTGGGAGATAGTGACCTGAACCTATATTTTAGTCAAGACTCAGAGGTAGTGGAGGGTGAAGCAGCCTATTGATGGCAATATCAGATTCACACTGAGATAGATTCATTTTTTTTAATTGATTCTGAGTTCAATGCCAGTAGGACTGGAGAACTTTTTGGCTTGTGAAAGAACAGTTACTCAGTTAGAGTTATGCTTCTCAAATCCCTTTCATTTAGTCAAATTTACCTAGGTTGGAAGTCTGTAAATCTTTCTCATGGAAGGTCAGCAGATCATACCTCTCCTACTCTCAATAACATAAAGACTAGTTATTACCTTCCTTAGGGAACAGTGTTTGAGCTCCAGTGAGGTGATGAGGTATTTAATATAAAAAAATATTCTTTCAGTTTGGGGCTGTCTCATTCAATTTTACACACCTAGTTTAGTTCATACTTCAACATAGTCTCTTGATAAATTATAGGAAGAGTAGAAGAAGTGGTGACTGTTGCAAGCAGATGGGAGTGCTGGGTGTGTAAATTGGGGAAGGATACTGTCTGGTATCCAAAGCAAAATCAACAATCTTTGTAACATATGAATACCCTGGAAATGCAAAGTATTAGAGCTTCTGCTCTAACTAGGGGAACAAAGAACTATAAGAATATCAAAAGACCATCAACAATTCAAAGATCTCTCCTAGACAACAACCCAGTGGCAAACTTTGGAGACATTTTGGGCAAACTATAAAAATAAATTGGCAGGGGAAAAGGCACACACTTTCTGTATTTGGGGATGGGGGTATAGCCCACGTGTCTGTCTCAGATGTGCACACTTTTCTTCATGATATGCCTTCTCCATTTTAGAGATTCATTTGAAGATCGATTTGGAGTGAGTATTCAGCTCCCTCCATTTTGTAGAAGTCTGCATTCCCTCTTAGGGTAAAAACTTTACCTCATCTTTCATTGTTCCAAAATAAATGTATCTTTCTTCACTTTTTGTCTCTTTCCTAAAACTCTTCGTGTGAGCTATGCTACAGAGCAGTCAGAGACTAGCATTTATGGTCTTTTTCATGCAAAGAAAATTCTTATTCTACTCTGAGTCCACAGCTCCTATAAAATTGGATGGCACTTTTGTTGAGCACTTTCTAGTTCTATGAGCTGAGTCATTAAGCTACTCAGGTAAGCCCCTTCTTCCTTCCTGATGTGTGCTTGCAAAGCTATAAATTTTCCTCTCAGCACTGCTTTTGCTGTGTCCCATAAGTTCTGATAGTTTGTGTCTTCATTATCGTTTGTTTCCAGAAATCTTTTGATTTCCTCTTTGATTTCATCTCGGACCCACTGGTTATTCAGTATGAAGCTGTTTAATTTCCAGGTGTTAAAGTCTTTCTTCTGTGTTCCTTTGGAATTCACAAATAATTTTAGAGCCTTGTGGTCAGTAAAGGTAGCCTGCAAAATTTCAATCCTCTTGATATTATGCAGATATGTTTTATGTGCCAGCATGTAGTTTATCCTGGACAATGTCCCATGTACATTGGAGAAGAATGTGTATCCAGTTTTCTGGGGATGTAGTGTCCTATATATATCCACTAGGCCTCTTTCTTCCATTTCTCTCTTCAGGTCCAGTATATTCTTGTTGGGTTTCAGTCTGGTTGACCTATCCAGTATTGACAAAGCTGTGTTGAGGTCTCCCACAATTATTGTGTTATTATTGATGTTATTTTTCAGCTTTGTCAACAATTGTATTAAATATTTTGCTGGACCCTCATTCGGTGCATATATGTTTAGAAGAGTGATTTCTTCCTGCTCTACATACCCCTTGATTAATATATATTGTCCATCATTGTTCCTTACAACCTTTCTGAGTATAAAGTTAGCATTATCTGATATTAGTATGGCCACTCCAGTTTTTTTTTTATGGGTGTTGTTTGCTTGAATAATTTTCCTCCAGACTTTTATTTTGAGTCTATGTTTGTTCTGACTAATCAGGTGCGTTTCTTGTAGACAGCAGAAAGTTGGATTGAGTTTTTTGATCCATTTAGCCACTCTGTGTCTCTTAACTGGTGCATTTAGTCCATTGGCATTGAGAGAAAGAATTGTCCTGGACTGATGAATGATACCGGAATCAGATGCAGCAAAACTCCCAACTCAAGGACATTACAGGACTCTAAAATGCCGTAAATCATATCTTAAACTCTAAACCAAAATATGTGATACAAAAAAGTGCTTTGGCCTCCACTCCCCACAAGAGTATCTCGGAAAACCTAATTGGGAGGCATATATTGCCTATGTAAACTTAATATCATATTAATAATGCATCTTAAGATATATACTTCTAAACATACAGATAGCCTTCCCCATCACTTTCTTTCTTCAAATACCTTTCTTTTCCTTTTTCCCTTAATTTATCTTTTCTTTTTATTTATTTATTTATTATTTTTTTTACCTCACTTTCATCTATTTGCTTTATTTTTTTTTATAGAGGTAGATTTTCAGCTTGGGTGCTGCTTGGTATAAAAACCAAGAAACCATCAGTCATGCCTGGGATAAAAACTCAGACCACACCACAGATACTGTATGTGTAGCCTGTCATCCTTACCCAGAATAGCACCAGCAATACAAAAGGACACCATACGTTTTTGTATAGGTATAGTAAATAAGGGGAAATCATCGACTCAGACAGATATCTTATCTTCTAAGGATAAGAACTCACACTTTTTACACAGGGTGCCTCCCATCCTGGACATATGTCATGTGGATACAACTCAGTCTCCACGAGATCGTACACTGTTTATTCTCTAATCCCAGATCCCAGACATAGAACTGAAACAAATCACTGCAACACCAGGAACCAACCTCTTTTGGGAGATACACGTGTGCTAGTGTTATAAGACAGCATGGACAGCGAGGAAATGTCAACCTGATCTAAGACCGGAGGTCCTGTCACATCACCTAACACACTAAATGGAAATCAGAAGATGTATCGTCTTTGAACTATGAAAATAAGAGCACTAACTTCAGAAAACTGACTTTGACAACAGTGACTGGGCAGAACTGGAGACCATTAAGGAAAACCCTACCCTAAGCTACAGTTCA
>PVKC010027643.1:0-15695 GCA_004027635.1 Crocidura indochinensis | reverse complement strand
GGGGTGTGACTAATATGTTACTGAGTATTAATCACACGTTTAAAAGGGAATTAGGACAAAGACATTTTAATTTATTTTCAAGAGCAACATATGTCATAGGAGTAGAATTCTCTGGTCATCTCTTATGTATTATGAAAGGAATTTTATGTATTAGAACTCAAACCCTGGAGATTACTGTTTCCCTTTCAGGACTCTGAACCACTGCTATACTAAGAATTAGAGGATTAATGTTAAAACAGTGCCTTAAAGCAATGCCTTAAGTAATTGACATGATCCAAATTGTATCCCCTTGATTCCCTCCACCCCCATTCTAGGCTTCTGGAGTGCAAGTTGCTGATGAAGTATGTCGTATATTTTATGACATGAAAGTTCGGAAGTGCTCCACACCAGAAGAAATCAAGAAAAGGAAGAAGGCTGTTATTTTTTGCCTCAGTGCAGACAAAAAGTGCATCATTGTAGAAGAAGGCAAAGAGATCTTGGTTGGCGATGTTGGGGTAACCATAACTGACCCTTTCAAGCATTTTGTGGGAATGCTTCCTGAAAAGGATTGTCGCTATGCTTTGTATGATGCAAGTTTTGAAACCAAGGAATCCAGAAAAGAAGAACTGATGTTTTTTTTGTGGTAAGTCTCTGTAAAACTCAGAGTTAATCTCTGGTTAACACATGTAGGACCAGTTCTTAGGACCAACATAATTTTCAGTTCAGGGTTTCTCTGGCCATTGTCATTTAATTTCATGGCTTCAGTTTTTAAGATCTTGAACTGGATTGTGGAACCAATTGTGGAAACAACTACTCTTTGTTTCTTCAGGAGAACGTGACTTTTAGAACTTCTGGCAGGGGAAGATAGCTTTTTGGTGGGTGTAGATTTCTCTGCATCCTCAATCCACAATTCATAAATGACTAAAATTTCTCTAAAATTTTTCTTAGAGGTCCAGAGAAAGAGAAATTGTATAAGGTCTTGTACATGCCTTGCATATATGTGGTCATTCCTGCTTTGATCCCTAGGGCCCACATGATTGCTGAATCTCCCGTGTGTAGTCTTAGTCCCTAGAACCACTAGCTGTGGCCTGGATTATCTCTAGCACATGCAGGTATGCAGGGTTTGAGTAGCACCTCATTCTTAAAAGGTTAGCTGAGAATGCCCCAGGGGTTCTGAGTACTGGGAGACCTTCCTCCTCTCCCTTCCCCTGCCACAGGTCTCTATTTTCTTTAGGATACTAAGATGGGGATTTAACCTTACTAAAATAATTCTCCAACATGGCATGCCAGGGATGAGCCTCCCACCTTCCCACCTTTTTTTTTGGTTTTTGGTTTTGGGTCACACCCGGCAGCACTCAGGGCTTACTCCTGGCTCTATGCTCAGAATTCGCTCCTGGCAGGCTCAGGGGACCATATGAGATGCCAGATTCAAATCACTGACCTTCTGCATGCAAGGCAAATGCCTTACCTCCATATTATCTCTGCCCCCCACCCCCACCCCCAGTCTCTTCTTGAAATACTCATCCTTGAGCTGTGTCTTTGAGGTTTGCTGCCTTTGACATTGGTAGAATTATTTGCTGTTGTTTGCTCTGGGCTTGGATTATCCAGGGGTTTAGAGGGATAGACATTAGCATACTTGGGTTATTTAAATCGATTTAAATCAAATGAAAGGTAAGATTCAATTTCTCCCTTGACTCATTTCACTGGCAGCATAGATGGTGTTTTCTTTGCCCCAGAATGCTCCCCTAAGTAGTGTTGCTTCAAAGAGTAAAAAGATGGTGGAAATAATTAGTGGGACCCTTTTCTCAATTGCTTGGTCAAATGAGTTTTTCTGGTTTGCCCAAGTCACTTAATACTTGAGGCAAACCTTTGATTAGAAGTCAAACCTGTATCTCTCGACTCATTGTATTATGGTACCTTCCTTGATAGAGAATTTTGGGAAATATTCTAGACTGTCTAGCTTCCAGGCCAAGGAGAATTGCTAACAGCCTCTGTTTAGAGGAGCTGGTAGTGTGTGTGTCCATGTCTGTTTGTGTGTTCTTGTCTGTGTGTGTATGTATTTATGTGTCCGTGTCTGTGTGTCTGTGTCCGTGTCCTCTCTTTGTTTTTGGTTGGGGATCCACACCTGACAGTGTTTGGAGGCTACTGTTGTGCTGGTTCTATGCTTAGGGTGACCTTGGTGGTGCTGGCATTAAATCACGACTCCAGCATGCAGAGGCTGTGCTCCAACCTTTGGAACTGTCTTCCCTGCCTCAATCAATTGTCTTCCTGATAATGCGGTCTGAAATAGGGCAAAGTAAATAGCTGAACTGTGTGTTCACCTCCAACAGTCCAAGAGGTAAGGTATGGTTGTAGGGGGAATTGTGTTTAAAAAGAACTCTATTTATGGGGCAGGAGAGATAGCGTGGAGGTAAGGCATTTGCCTTGCATGCATAAGGATGGTGGTTCAAATCCCAGCATCCCATATGGTCCCCCAAGCCTGCCAGGAGCAATTTCTGAGCCTAGATCCAGGAGTGACCCCTGAGCACCACTGGGTATGATCCCCCCAAAAACAAACAAACAACAAAAAAAGAACTCCATTTGGGGCAAGAGAGATAGCATGGAGGTAGGGCATTTGCTTTGCATCCAGAAGGACGGTGGTTTGAATTCCGGCATCCTACATAGTACTCTGAGCCTGCCAGGAGCGATTTCTGAGCATAGAGCCTGAGTAACCCCTGAGCGCTGCCAGTGTGACCCAAAAAAAAAAAAAGAACTCTATTTAACCTCAGTCTCAGTTCTCAGTCCTCAGTCCCCAAGACTTTGTTACTCTTGATTCAGTCAGGACTCTGTTAAATAAATAGAGTTGTGAGTCCAAGGACATGTGTAGGAGCAGTTTATTGTTTAGTTCTCCTGGAAGCTCTAGGCAAATGAACATCTCAAAATGATTGTTGCTTGAGATTTGAGTGAGGCCATTCCTATTCTGGATAAAGGTACATTTATGACCTGCTCATTTCTCAGTTGTGCCAGTACAAGTAGAAAGACAAAAAGGAAGCTCAGATTTCTACTTTGTACTGTTATCTTTGAAAAGTAAATATAAAAACTTTTTTAGAGTGTTTTTCCTATCTAGCTTTGTCTCAAAATGATCTTAAAATCTTTCCAAAATTTGATTACCATAAAATCAGAATGACTCATGCCTTTTTTCTTTCTCTGACCTATTTGTATAAGGAAATTACCCACTAAACTCTGCAGAGGATATTACGGTTTTACAGAGGACTAAACCTCAGAGAGACTTGGAGTCTTCTTCCCTTTCCTTTATTTTCTTTTCTCTTTTTTTTTTTGTTTTTGTTTTTGTTTTTTGGGCCACACCCAACAGCACTCAGGGGTTACTCCTCGCTCTGTGCTCAATTATCTCTTCTAGCAGGCTTGGGAACCGTCTGTGATGCTGGAGATCGAACCAGGTGCGTCCTGGGTTGGCAGCATGCAAACCAAACTCCTGACCACTGTACTATCATTCTGGCCCCAACCTTTCCTTTATTTTCAGTGACAGAAACTAACTGTGGGAGGAGCCTCCTACCCACAATTTCAGAGTCTGCTCAAAGTCCTATAGCTCTGGAAACTTGTGGAATGTTTACTGTAATTGAAGTGCACTGCATTTTTTTTTGTTGTTGTTGTTGTTGGTATGTCAGAAAGGTAGTTTGGAAGCTTGGTGGTTTCATGGGCAATGATGTAGTCATGAGAAAAATGGAAGTTTTCTCTCATTGTTATTATTTCTACTATTTTTCAATATTGCAAGTGAAGTATATGTTGTACTTCCAATGTCCAAGTTAGAAGGGAGACACTTAAAATTAAGAAAATACAAGACTATTGTTACCTTGCTAATTAAACTAGTAGTATTCCTGTCTGACCATTAAACTTTAAAAAAAAAATCTCCTGACATATTTTAACATGTTAGAATCAAATGGAAAGCAAGTACTCATGCTCAGAACTTACTACTAGAATATACATAAGTAAAGGGACTAGGCAGTAAGGTAAGACAGATAGTTAATTTTATTTTTAAAGTGTTGCATTTTTCTTAAAACAATCTGAAGTAAAAAAATTGCTAAAATTGCTAGCATTTCTTTTCTGGGTGCAGATACTCAATATTCTTTGTTCTTTTATGTATTTTGAAACTTTTTCAAACCTGAAAGTATTGTTTAAAACTATACTCTCTGTCCCCTATTGCTAGTGCAAATGTTTAATGTGATGTAACCTGTGCCTTCTTTTAAGGTTTGGGTTTTTTTTCCAGGGCACCAGAATTAGCACCACTGAAAAGTAAAATGATCTATGCAAGCTCCAAAGATGCAATCAAAAAGAAATTTCAAGGTATAGTTTAAGTTTCCTTGTTAATATTTAGAGCATTGTTGAACCACTGGAATGTGGGCTATGTATATGTCTTATGATAATTTTTGTTCTTTTAAGAGTACCTTGGCCATATATTCAGAAGGTTGATGATCCCTTCTGCTATGTGCTGGTTTCTTTGGTGGTGAAAATCCGTGTTTTAGGTTCTGTTCTTTCAACATATCTACATATCACTCAGACATGCTGTTTTTATTATGTTGATTATTATCTTTATTATGTTGATTATTATTGGGGACAGGTGTTGGGCCACACCAGGCTATACTCAGGGCTCACAGATGGTGATGTTTGGAGACCATGTGTGGTGTGGGGGATCCACAGATGAGATTTTTCACTCGTCTCATATCTCTGGCCTCTTGATAACTTGAGATATCGCCACATTTGGGAAGAGATGTGGTTTCTTTACACTGTTCATGCTAAATAAGAAATTTGCTCTTGATTAGAATGTTGTCAACAGAACACAGTTGTAGACAAGGAAATGTTCATTAAGCGGGTAAGGTACTCTTCTCTAGCTTTTTAGGTAATGGGATGATTTTAAGTTATTGACTTGTCTATGGCCCCTGATATATGATGTGCCTTACCTTACACAGGCCTCACTTCTCTCAGCTGCAGAAATTGGAGGCTCTGTCTGGCTCCTGAGAGCTGAATTAGATTAGAATGAGTTAGGTTAGCTTGTGGCCTTTTCCTGCTGCACCTCCTTGTTGTGACTGATTCCCAAGCAGCTGGGCTAGCGAGGGTCACAAGGGCTTGGCCCAATGTGATTTTTGTTCTGTTTGTTTTATCGTGACTCATTTTTATATTCCTATAGTGGAACAGGTTTGCCTACTCATTTTCACTTAGCCGGGAAAAGAAAATTCTCAACCTCTTCCCTGCAATCTGCTGCTGCCTTGTTCTGGCCATTTCAGGTCAGATGTGTATTTGCTTTGGCAATGGGCCGTCTTCCCTTAGTGCATTCGCCCATGCAGTAACTCATGCTTTACCCGACTTGCTGAGTCTCGGGCATTTTGCATCCTTTGTGTACTGCAGTGCCTCTCGGTAAAGAGAATGACTGCACAGCTTTCTGCTACTGTTAACACTTTGATGCAGGGCTGCAGCTAGTGTCCCAGCATGAGCCATCCTGGTCCCTTTTGTTATGAAATCAACCCTGGGTTTGTTTGCCATTAGCCTCAAATGTTCCAAAAGCTGGTCTGCAGTTCCAAAAGCAACTTACAACTTGGTTCAAAAATTGTGTAAAATCAGAAATGAAACAGCTTGTTCAAAGATAGTTGTTTAGAGAGAAACAACTGTTTAACTACATAATTGAGCTTATTCTGCAATGGGGTGATGTCATTTTTTTCTGAGAAACCAATCAGTGAAACATTTTTAATTTTCATTGTGGCAAGTTTCTTAACCAGAGAGCTAGTTGTTTTCTGAGCCAAAGGGTTGTCATTTATAACTCAGTAGTAGTCAGATACTGAATTCGTCTTTTTATTTTAAAAACAGGAAATGATTACTAGACCTGATTTTGTACTTTGACTTGAGAATAGCAATAGAAAAGTATGTCATAAGTTATTATAGAAGGAGATACATCACAAACCAAACTTAATGAGCATTTCTTAATGTAATACTGAGCACCCCAATCATATCCCTCGCTCTCGTTCCTTCCTTCACAGAATAAGCAATAGCGCAGCTACTAATAGTATTGAATAGCTTTGGCTGGTGTGTTATACCAATGAACTCACCTAGAATGTGTGTATATTCTTATATTTGGCTGTTTTTGTCAACATGATGTTTGTGAAATCATTAATTCCAATTCATGTCATTCTATAGTGTTCTACTGTGTAGTACTGTCTTATCTATTCACATTTTAACTGGTATTTTAAAAGTTGAATGTCTTGAGAACTAAGATACTGCCAAACATTCTAAATAGAATTATTTTTTTCCCTTAGGCATAAAACATGAATGTCAAGCAAATGGTCCAGAAGACCTGAATCGGGCTTGTATTGCTGAAAAGTTAGGTGGATCCTTGATTGTAGCTTTTGAAGGGTGCCCTGTGTAGACCCTCATTCAGTGCCACAACCAAAAGCTTCCGTGTTTAATGTTATCCTCTTGCTCTATTCAGTAAAGCAAATATGCTTAGGCCAGGGTCTCACTGGGGGTGGGGGGACTGTCTTGTCCTTTCTTAAAATGAAATATTATGTATACATGTACAAATGGCCATACATAAATGAAAAACCTAAAGTTATCAGGATGTAAAATTAACTGCTTACTGGCCAGATGCCTGTTGGGATGAGTTGGCTTCTAAAGATATTTCTGTTACTTTCATGAGGCGTAATAATGCAATTCACAAAAGAGAACCAAGCCCTTTGATTACAATTTTTGTTAACCTCCTCATAATCTGGCTATAAATTTGACCTGGATTCTTTTATTCTCTGGAACTCTACTGAAGAATGAAAATGAACTCTCCTCACCACCTCTGCCAGCACTAATATATTAACTACAGCGAAATTAAGTGAGGTAGAATGTTTTTAATCCGCTCAGAATGTGTGGTAGATGCTGCCTCAGAATTGTGAATGCTCCAGACCGGCACTGCCCTTGCAAATCACTCTTCAAGCATGTCATTAGTGACATCCCTTTGCTCTCCACTTGCGTGTTCAGAGACTGTTCTTAGTGACATCACCTCTCGGAAGCCATGGCGTGTCCTTGGAAGAGCGTGCATTACCTGTGATGGATGACATTGTCACACGATTACAACATCATTGTCTGACACTTTTGGATGACTGATTGTAACACAGATTAGAACGTCATTGCCCATCTCTTTATCAATGAAAATGTTCTATTTTGACATGCGAGGACACCTGTGATATCTGTAATTGTGTCTCCCTCAGAACTTTATTGCTTCTGCTATAAAATGTATGGAAGAACAATAATCATGCATTTGCTTTGGGGTCAGGAGAGCTTCTTTTTTTCCTAGTGCAGGTGGGCTCAAGATGGAATGGGGAGCCAGCATGGTGAGTGACGCTCTAAGGAAGCTGTTAACTGACAGCACTGGGGAGTGATCGTCTTTAAAAATCACAGACATCACTCTTGGAACAGTCAGTCAAATGTAGTAGTAGCTCTATTTGCTTTATGTAATAAAGGAAGCATTTTTAACTTACCTTGTATAATTACTCATGTTTGCTTTGGGCATTCTCCTGGGGACGATCATTGAGGTTTGGGTATTTTGGATGCTGAAGAAACATTAAGAGCTTCTTCCTCTCAGGTTGAGAAAGTTGAGGTCAACGATGGAATTTTTTTTATGGGACCAGAGCAATGGCACAGCGATAGGGTTTTTGCCTTACACGAGGTTGACCCACGACAGACCTCGGTTCTATCCCTGTGTCCCATATGGTCCCCCAAGCCAAGAGCAATTCCTGAGCACATAGCCAGGAGTAACCCCTGAGCACCAGATGTGGCCCAACCCCCCAAAAAACAAACAAACAAAAAAAAACAGCTGGAATTTTTTTTTAAGTTTCTTTATTTAAACACCTAGGTTACAAAAATATTCATACTTGGGTTTCAGTAATAGAATGTACACCACCTTTCTCTAATGTAATCTTCCTACCACCAACGTCCCCCATTTTCCTCCCTCACCCCAAGCTCCTATCCCTCTTAGGCTTTCTGCCTCTTTCCCGCACTGTCATTGTCATGGTCGTTGTCATTATGGTTAGTGCTCTAACTCCACTCACTGCTCTTTGTCCTCCCAACGTTCAGCTATATTGTCTCTGTATATTATTGCCACAGTTATTTTTCTTATATCCCGCAGATGAGTGGGACTACTCTATGTCTGTCTCTCCCTCTGGCTCATTTCACACAGTAACAGTCTCCATGTATGTCCATCCATGTACAGATACTCCTCGTTTAATGACCTACCTGTTTATCGACCACTCGCACTTACGACCATCTGTTCACCGTTATTTTAAATATCCTTTTTCCATCTTGTACACTCTACAGTATAGTACTGTGGTTTTGGGTGCTTTAATGTACCTACTTTATGTTCTGTAATACATTGCAGTACTGGGTGTAAATTACACAACCTATGCAAATTAAAACAAGTGGAAGTTTTCAGTTTGATCTTTTTCGTTATTTTACTTATTCAGAATACTGTATCGTCAAGTACTATGTATATACTGTACTACTGTATAAGTACATGCACTTCCTTACTTGACGACCAATTCACTTAACGACTAAGTCTTTGAAACTGAACTTAGTTATTCAGCAAGGAGTATCTGTATAGGAAAATTTCATAACTTCATTTTTTCTAATAGCTGCTTAGTGTTCCACTGTATATATGTACCATAGTTTCTTTAGCCACTCATTTCTTGTTGGACAGCTGGGTTACCAGTTTCTGGCTATAGTAAATAGTGCTGCGATGAACATAGGGTTCTTTTGTATTGTGCTTTTGTGTTCCTAGGGTATATCTCTAGAAGTGGTATTTCTGGATCATATGGGAACTCAATTTTCAGCTTTTTGAGGAATATCCATATTGTTTTTCAGAAAGGCTAGGCTAGACAGCATTCAAAGGTGAAGTCTTTTTAGCTTCAAATGTTTATCCAAATGCTATTCTTTCTTTTTAATCTCTTATTTGAGGGGCACAAAAGTTGATCTTGTTTTGTCAAAGTAGTACTTTTAAAATTGTCTAGAAAACTGCTGGCTACAGCTTTACACAAGCTGTTTATCTTTCAGAGAATTTATTCTCTGTTGTACAGCTGCCCTACTTAAGAACACACGTCTTTGGGCAAGGACTTTTAGCCACAGAGATTCTGTGGTTTGGGCATGTGACAATTACCTTACCGTATAATCCCTGCTCAGTAGAGATGAGACTGTGTGCTTGGTGTTTGTGTATCTTTGTGGAGAGTGCTTGGTGGGAGACAACTGTGGGACCCTAGAGGTGATGCACGCTGCTATATAACTCTGGTAAGGGTTTCCAGAGTCTACACAAGTATCCCTTAGCATTCCATTCACATTCCAAAAAAAGAAGATGCTAATCGTTATTTCTTGCTTTACCTTGGGCATTCGGATTATTTTCCAAGATTGTAACTCAAGAATCTTGCTAATAATTAGCACCTAACTTAATTCTAATGAAAAAGCAATGTTTCATTTTCAAACTTATTTTTTTTGGTTTGAGGTTATATGCAGTGGGATTCTGCAGTGTGCATTGCTGAGAGAAAAAAAGGCCACTTGTAAGGATATTTGGAAATTCATGCAGCGCCAGTGATCACACCCAGGCCTCCTACCTGCAAAATACTGGCCTTTATTCGAATTTTGCCTCTCCAAATTAGTCCTTTAGATCTCTGCAGTATTAGAAAAAATGCAATGGCAAGATTTTTTACAGATATAGCGCCAGTGATCACACCCAGGCCTCCTACCTGCAAAATACTGGTCTTTATTCGAATTTTGCCTCTCCAAATTAGTCCTTTAGATCTCTGCAGTATTAGAAAAAATGAAATGGCAAGAATATTTTTTACAGATATTCACAATTTTTGCAAGTGCTGACATTAAGAAAGGTTTAAGGAAAAATGACTTAGTATCCATCTAGTGAGGACTTGAGTCTACTCATTTAGCAGTGCTCAGTAGTCATGCCTGATGGTGCTCAAATATGGTGCCAGGATCTTAATTAGTTCTCCTGAAGAAAACAGTGAATGACACAACTAAAATTGGGCCTAGCTTGAGGTTCACTTTTGTGTAGAATGGCCCGCTATGCTGGCTGATCCCTTTGTGTAAGTATGATTTATTTCTTAACTGGTTTTTGTACTTTGGACTATCAGAAATACTGTGCTCAGGGACACCAGATTCCCTCAGGACCCAAGGCATCTGTGTAGTAGTTAACTCTAGGGCTGAGAACATTTGAGAAGTAGTTAAGTCTCCAGTTGGTAGACAGTTGCACTGTGTCAAGAGCAGGGAAAGTGCTGTTAGGATTTATTTCCAAGGCCAGCTAGTCTGGTGTAAGCCTTATCTGGGCTTCTCAATCCCAGGAGACCAGCTGGGAGGGGATTTCCCAAGCCTGTAGCTTACCTAATAATATAATTCAGCAGCATCAGAGGTGGGAAGATATATTTCCTTGTGAAATTACTCACATTGCATCCTAGAGGACTCATTTTTGATGGTTCACTGTTGGGGAGGAGACTGGAACTGGGTCTGAAGGAAAGTAATAAAGTGCTCTAGGGCCTGTGAAGTGTCATCCTCCAGGAAATGGGGGGAAGGTAGTTGTGGATGGTTTCTGAGTATTTATGCAGGGTTTTGAGCCCTGTTATCCATTGCGTCCACCCTTGCTAGGTGCTGTGTCAGATACCTATGGGTAGCAAGTCAGGGCTTTCTGGTCTGGAGACACTATTGTGATGACACTACTATTGCTAGGTCAGTGCCAAGACCTCTAAGGCTCAAAATTGGAACCACCACATTCGCATTAAAAAAAAAAAAAAAAGACTGCCCAACCCTGGCATCTACCTGTTAAAAGCTGGTGAGTAGAAGGTCCCTCCAGATGCAGTCTTCTGGATGGTTCCAGATTACCCATTCGGGAAGGTTTCATAGTAGATGTGGTTAGACCCTCGTGATTTGTGTGAAACTGAACTTACACTGTCTGCCTCAAGTCTTCATACCAAGGGGTTGCATAGTCACACAGGCCAGGGGTTGAGAGTGATCAGGTTCTTGGCTATCTGCATCAGGACATCTAGGGACCTTAGTCTGGAAACTACTGGGCTGTGAACCACCAATCACTTCCAAATCGGCTCTTTCCTCTCTGCAGCCCAGAGACAGACCTTGGCTCAAGAGCGGCTGATCACTAGGCCTGGCAAGGAATGCTCTGTAGGCATCCAGGCAAACTTGGGCTCCCCCTGCTGGGCTGAGGGCTGCTCAGTGGAAAGACTGAGTTGCACTGAAGTTGCCCATTCTATCTCCCTGGGCCCACCCTTGGGGGCTTACACTGAGGCATACCCACCCTAACTTCTCTGTGCTTTGCAGGAACAGGGGACCCCAGGGGTTTCATGGTTACCTTGTCCTACAGACCCCACCCAGACCATCCCTCTGAACAGCACCTCCCCAGCGCTTGTCAGTTCCCGACTGATTGGAAAGGAACTTATGGGAAAATGGTGCAAGCCCCAGGGTCCCAATGTCAGTCAAGGCCTGGCCTAAATCACCCCACCAGAAACTGTACAGGAAGCTGCTGTGCAGAGAGTGCTAATGTGTACCCACAAGATTCTGGCCACCCACAGCCCTTCTCAGCCCTCCTTCTCTAACACAGGCCCCACCCGGAGAGGCACAAGCAATATTTTCAGTTTCAAAGAAACCCACCACCTTATGTGCTTTTTCCTTATCCAAGTCCTCCCACATTTAGTTCCTTCTCTTGCTACCTCCCTGATCCTGTCCCCCAAGTGAGGTTGTGGAGCCCCAGCAGAAGAGCATAGGAAATCACAGAGCCGGGCGACACTTGGTTTTAATGGCATAACATCCAGGAGGTCACACATCAGTGGTGGTGGCAATGTCTTCCAGGGTGAGGGAATGCTGTCTTGTAAAGCCAGGCTGGAACATAACCATCCCACTGACCCCAGAATCTACTGCACAGCCTTGGAGACTTACTGCCTGGTCTGCCCACTGCCCACTCCCCACCCCCCAAAAACACAAACAATTGCACTGATTGACACAAATACCCCGAGTCCCAGCTGCCCCAGCACAGAGCCTGGGGCTGTCGCAGCTGATAAGGGCTTTGGCGTCTGCTGGCCTAGTCCAGGGCTGGTCCTGGGGAATAGTGTTTCTGTAGGGGACAAAGTTTCTCTTACAAATGGGGGTCTGGAAGATTAGCTCTGTGGTTCTAAGAGACTTCCATCTCTAATGGCTTCTCAGAGCTACCGAAGTTGGGCCTGGATAATGCTGTGTTGGTTTATTTGTAAGGAATGTGTAAGGCATTTTGGTAAGTTGAACAGTAACTTCTTTTCCTCCGGAGACTCAGACAGAGGTGCCCTCCTTTGAGCTGCTCTCCTCCTGTGAATATAGGGCAGAGTGTGGAAACAGCTGGGAGTATTCCCCCACCCAAACCTCCTGTGATCACTAGTCCCCTAGAAGTTGCACCACTCCTCCTTGCAGAGAAGCCCAAGGCCCATGCAACCTGTGAGAACAGCATTATCAACAGGAAAGCACAAAGGAGTGAGGGGGAGCGAGGCAGCCAAGGCCCCCACCTCAGTCTCTCAGGAGCCTCTATCTCTAGCTATTGGTACTTCCCCTTGGCCACAGGAGCTGAGCTGCTGGCCCCACTGATCCTGCAGAGCCAAGGCACTTACTGCTTTATCCAGCTGCTCCTGCAACTTTCGAACGGTGTCTCTCTCCTTTGCCAGCTGATCTTGGGTGGTTTTCAAAAGATCCTGCAGTTTGGTGGCTGCACGCCCCAGGTCGCTGGCTAACTTCTTCTCTTTTTCTAGTCTCTCCTAGAGGTAGGCGGGGGTAGGGATGGGGGTTGTCAGAGGGTTTCAGGAGCCAGGCCTTCCTGGCAGCACAGCAAGGCCCAACAGGACCTAGATCCTTTGAGAGCATGGGGAAAGGAGTGCTGGTCCCTGCCCAGGCTACTGACCACACTGTCTGTGAAAGTGGGGTGCCCCAGTAGGATCAGGGCACAGCTGCTCTAGGTTCCTCATCCTCAAACCAAGCTGGGCCTTTGCCAGGCCTCCAAAGAGCTCCTCTGCTCTCCTAGCCTCAGGGATGACTGCAAGAAAGGGGACCAGCACCCCACATCTGACCCTCTTCCAGCCCTTTACCTTCAGATGTGAGGTTTCTGTTTCAGAGACCCCGCGGAGCTTCTCCAGCTCGGACTGCAGCTGGCATGCTGAGTTCTGGGCCTGTGCAAAGAGGTGGTTAGGGGTGCCGCTGTATAGCTCAGGGAGGCCTCCAACCCTGCCCCCACCCTACTGCAGGATGCAGGGTGCCTGGCCTGACCTCCTCAAACTCGGCTGTCAGCTGCTGCCGCCGTGCCTGCTCACTCTGCAGGTTGGTCTCTGTGCACTCCAACTGCGACCTCAGCTATGGGGAGACAGGACACCCATGAGGGACCTTCCAGCAGCCAGAGTGGCCCTGAGAGCAGCCCTGCCTGCCTACCCCTGCCCCTTCTGCCAGCTCCTTCTACCCACAGGAGGTGCCCTCAGGCCCAGCAGAGCTGACGGAGTCAAGTGATTCCGGGGTCCCCCAGGATGCCAAGGAGGCTGCCCTGAGCCTGCAGAGCTCCTCCGTCCAGTGACATGGCAGCACACCCACCACCTGCCCACTTGGTCCAATTCCTGGAAGATCCCCTTCTTTCCTGCCAGGTGGGCCCACACCTGTCCCCTTCCACATCATTTGCTCTGCTTTGACTGCTAGGATTCTGGACCAGGTGGGGCAGGGTGGCAGGGTAAGCAGGTGGGAGGGAGGGGTGAGGTGGTAGGAACCTGACTTCCAGGTCCTCTGGGGGAGGGAAGCACACAAGGGCCATTGGTGACAGACATCTGGGGACCCGCGCACCGCCCTAACCTCGATGGGGCTTTGCTCATCTGAGGGGGTCTCTGTGGGGGCAGCCAGGGGCCCAGCCAGGGCACCATCCTCTACGTGGCTCTTCATCTCACTCAACTGCTGCCTGACCTGAAACAGGGAGGGCAGTTTACTCAAGCCCCAGCCTCACATATGCACACAGAGGCTGTACCACACACTCACACCCACACAAGGCCATGGGGTCTTACTGTGGAAACAGATGACATCAGGGTCCTATGAAGGCTCACTGGTGTGAAGGGCCAAAGCCTGGAGCCCTTCACATGAGCTGAGCCAAGGACCGGACAACAGCAAGGGGCTCAGCAGAGCCCACAGGTTCCCACCTGCTCCAAGGCCAGCAATATGGAGAAAGGACTTTCCAGGGATATCCCCACCTTGACAGCGTGCACAGAGTGAAGGAGCCTCAGGCATGCCACTGGCAATGCTGTTGGAGTTCACATCTCCACCACACTGGGAATGGGGTTTTCTGAGACCCCAGAGTAGCCCCAAGACCCCAAAGTCTCACATGTACAGAAACAAGAGGCTCAAGAAATGTTCCAGTGAAGATTCTAGTGGGGGGGGGGTGGAGGACCCATAGTCAAAGCACTCACATCCCACCCCACGTCACCTCACCCCGCCTGGTCTCATCTATAAACCCACTTAGGACTACATTACTAAGCCTACCCTCACTTTTCTTGTTTGTGAGTTGTTCTTGGCTCATCCCAGCAGTTCTGAGGGTGACACCTGGTTTTGCACTCAGGGACCATTCTTGGCAGGTCTCAAAGGACCATTTAAGATGCTGGGATTGAACCCAAGTTGGCTGCTAGTGCCCTACCTGCTGTACCATGTGAGGGCCCTCCCATCATATTTTCTTTCATATTTCTACCATTAGCCCCTAAGTCCAAAAACCAAATTGTATAGTTCAAGGGCAAAAATGGGGAGTCCATGCTTGGGTCCCCCTCCAGAGCCTGCCATCCACAGTCAGCTGAAACAATGACTTTGGGAGAAGCCTTGGGCACTCTGGTAGTAACAAACAAGCACCTGTGATGGTCCTAAGTGAGACCCCAATGATCCTAGGGGGTCAGGACTGTGTCTGCCTCTAGAAAGAGCTCCAGTGCATCAGGGAAGCAGACACGAACGAATGAACTCACAAACTCCAGTTCAGTCCTTCCTGGCAGTACCTCAGGACTGGGAGATGTTGGAGAGGCAGGAAACGCCCCGGGCACTGCCCCAGCTGTGAGCCAGAGCATCACAGGAGTGGAGAGGCCACAGAGCAGCTCTGCAGCCATGCAGCCACAGTTGGACTGCTGGGAGAAACCCTCCTCGGTTCTGGGGGATCCATGTGACACAGCTGCAACAGCTGGAAAGGGGAGCAGCCCCGGCCCAGCGAATACTTCGGAACAAATGTGTTTGTGGCTCTTTTAGGCCCGTCCTAGAACTGCCCCAAACAGCTGCTGGGCAGCAAAGAGAGAGGTCACTCCACTAGCTGGGCAACACAGAGCCTGGTCCCCCATGGCAGGTGGTCCATGAAGAATGGACAGACTAATGTCATACATGCACAGCCCGCCCCACACCCCACCACTCACCAGGGCAAGTTCGCTGCTTTGTTTCTGGGCTTCACTCTTGGCTGCATCCAGCTGAGACTGAGATTCTAACAGAAGTTGCCTTAACTGGGAGGGAAATACCCGAATATAGGAGGAGAGCACAGAAGAGAGCTTGTGAATGAGTGAATCAACTGTGAACCCAATCCCCCCTCTCACAATGTGGTAGCACAGTGCTTCAGCTTCCTCCAGCTACTACTACTTGCTAAATTTGGGTCAGAAGTCTCTCTACACCTCATC
>PVKC010027642.1:0-15698 GCA_004027635.1 Crocidura indochinensis | reverse complement strand
TAAAAATGCCAGAAGCTGGGCGCTCGGCCTCTCTTCTGCTCTTCGCCGCCGAGCAGCCGCACCAAGAAAACCTGGGGAAGATGGCTCACAACACACGTGGGGCTGTCCGAGCTAGGCGATTGGTCACACTGGGAGTTTAAAAATGCCAGAAGCCGGGCGCTCGGCCTCTCCTCCGCCTCTTTGCCGCTGAGCTGCTACACTGAGGAACACCTAAGCCACTAAGACCAAGGTGTCTCTGGGGACCACCCTCCGTCTCCTTTCCACCAAGCTGCTAAGACCAAGATGCCGCTAAGACCAAGGTGTATCCAGAGACCAGCTTCCTCGGACACCCAGAGACCTTTAAAAAAAAAAAAAAAAAAACAGCAGCCATGCGCTCAGCCTTTCTTCTGCCTATGGGCGACTATCCTTCCACTGTAACCTTACCTTACCCTCTTTCTTTGTATCTTTGTTCTTATAATCAAAAATAAAAAAAATTATTAAAAAAAAACAACAAAAAAAATTGCTCTTCATAAAATTATCAACACAATTTAGAAGAATGATTCACTAAAAGTAAATTTTAAAAAAAATCAATGTTTTTCTGGATAACTTTTTAGTTTTGTATACAACTGGAGAATATCTTTCAGTATCAATGTTAAAGTTAAAGCAAAATAATACCATTAAAAAACAAGCACTGGGTGCCAAATAGTACAAAGATTGAGGCTCTTGCCTTGATGCTTGGTAATAACACTTACTTAATCCCTAGCACCACTCGGTCTCCTTAGCATCTACACATGCAGGCCTGAGTTCTCCACGTATATCAAGGAGACTAGGCAATCCGTAGCATATCCTTGAACTGCTTGCCAAGTTGGCTAAAAATCAACAGGTGCTGCCCCAAACTCCTGAGCACCCAAAACCATACAAACTAAAACATAAACTATGTTATAATTTTATTAGTTAAAATGTTTCAGATAAATTATTTATCTTTTGGAAACTCATAAAGGCAAAACAAAATTACTATGATTGCTCCATATATATAAATCGTGCCACTGATTTATGTATACAAAACCTTCTTAATAGTTTAAAGTTTGTCAGTTTTATTTATTTTCCAGAAAATCTGTTTAGTGGTTACATGTTTCTTGCTTTCCTCAAAAAACTTCTGTTATTTAAGTTAATTAAGAAGGCCCTTAGGCCTCCCAATTCTTACCACAGGCTGTGTTCTTCACATGGACTGTATAGAAAGAGGAGGTACAGTAAATGCACCCTATATACACCTCAACCCAGACCCTTGCCTGGTCTGTATTGGAAATTGGGGACAAAAAAAAAAAGAAGGCCCTTAGGATGGGCTTGGATGGTGGATGGAGATGGATGAACCTTTCTCTGCCATCTCAGGCCACGTGGCTCTGCAACCTCCTTCAGGAGAACGGTGGGCAGAAATCTCACTCACAAGCAGGCTTCAGAAAATAGCATCTTTATTTATGCCCTAGCCACCACATGTGTATGGCCTAACATAACCATTTATGCTGTATATCTACTCAGACCTGCATTGTACTTGTCTCTCAGTCATCTCTGCTCCTGCTACCTCTCCATGCCAGCAAAATCCCTTTGGCCCCGCAGGCCAAACCTTATATTACCTTCCCAAGATCCCTCCCAGGAATGGGAGGGTCCTGCAGGTAAAGTTAAATGTAGCAAGATCCCTCCCAGGAGTGGGAGGGGTCTTACAGGTAAGATCAAGTTACACAGGAAGAATGGGGGGGTTATTCATTCTAAGAAAAAAAGGTAAAAGGTCATGAAAGACCACCAAAATCTAGAACTCATGGGATTTCTTGTCAGTCAATACTTTAAAACCTTGTAAAGTAAATGTCAGGGATATAGTACAATAGATAGGACACTTGCTTTGTTATGGTCAACCAGGATTCTATCCCTGGAACCAGATAAGAATCCCTGAGCACTGCCAGGAGTGATCATGGAGCACTGACTCAGGAGTAAGCCCTGAGCACCACTAAGTGTGGCCCACCCTTTTTTGGAGGAAGGGGGTAATCTTGTATAGTGATCCATGAAAGGAATTAGCAGGGAGGGAGACTGGAGACAGGGCCCAATCCCAGCTGCCACAACCCCAGGCAGAAGCCTCAGGACAGAGGAGGTCTCCCACCATCACAGACCACTTAAAAAAAAAAACCTTGAATTACAACACCCCAATCCACCCTATGCAAAGAACAATAGGGAAACCAAGGAAGACATCAACAGCTAGAGATACAGAAAGATTCTAACGGATTTCCAAAGTCTCCAAAACACATGAACTCAATAGATGATGAACTAAAGTCAGCATTCAATGTCTTAGCAGTGGAATTCAAAGAATCGCTAACCAAAGAAATTAGAAATCCATTGACAAACAATTCATACAACTCAAAGAAAAATTCTATCAGAAGATGAGAGAGTTCATACAAATGGAACTAAGGGAACTAAAAAACATGCTAGCAGCCACAACAACAAATTACACACATAGAGAACCATATCGACAAACTCGAAGACAAAATAAAAGCCAGAAACAACAAAGAAGTCAACAAAGAAACAAAAGACAAAACAATGGAAGAAAAAGTAAGGTACTTACTGAACAAAGACAAAAAGAAATAGTCTACAATTCTTAGAATACCAGAAGGAGAGGAAAAAAAGGAAAAGGGAAGAAGAACAAGTAGTGAGGGAAATAATAGCAGAACATTTTTCTACCCTCTGGAAAGAGGCACCTGTGCAAATCTAAGAGGCAAAAAAGAGTTCCAGGGGCTGGCAAGGTGGCGCTAGAGGTAAGGTGTCTGCCTTGCAAGCGCTAGCCAAGGAAGGACCGTGGTTCGATCCCTCAGCATCCCATATGGTCCCCCCAAGGCAGGGGCAATTTCTGAGTTCTTAGCCAGGAGTAACCACTGAGCATCAAATGGGTGTGGCCGAAAAAAAAAAAAAAAGAGTTCCAAAAAAATAGACCCCAATAGACCAAAACCAAGGCATATAGTAATCCAAATGGAAAAAAAAGAGAGAAAGATGAATCCTTCAAAACCACTAGAGACAATAAAAACCTCAAGAACAAAGGAAGGAACAAAAGAATCAAACCAGTTCTCCCATTTGAAACAAAATTCAAGCACAAGACGACAGTGGAAGGACATATTTAAATTACTGAACAAAAAAAATTCCAACCTAGAATCCACTACCCAGCAAAACTCTCATTCACTTGGGAGGGAGGACTAAAAACATTCCCAGACAAAAAAGAACTCGCACTATTTGTGCTAACCAAAGTAACCCTAAATAAACTACTCAAAGATGTACTACACAACCCAAACACCCAACTGTAACAGCAACAACCCTAAAAAACATAACAGCAGAACAACCCCCTCTGTCAATAATCTCCTTAAATGTCAATGGACTAAACTCCCCCATTAACAGAGTAGAGAGTTGGATCAGAAAACAAGAACCAGATATCTGTTACCTGCAAGAAACATACCTAAAGGAACAAAATAGACACAGTTTAGAATAAAAGGATAGAAATCAAATATTCAAGCAAACAGAAACCAAAAAAAAAGCTAGGACAGCCTTTTTCTTTTTTTTTTTTTTTTTTTTTGGTTTTTGGGTCACACCCGGCAGTGCTCAGGGGTTACTCCTGGCTCCATGCTCAGAAATTGCTCCTGGCAGGCACGGGGACCATATGGGGCACCGGGTTTCGAACCTATGACCTTTTGCATGAAAGGTTAACGCCTTACCTCCAGGCTATCTCCCGGGCCCAGGACAGCCATTCTTATAGCAGACCAAATTCAACCTCAAGAAACTGCTCAGAGACTCAGAGGGTCACTACCTATTGATTAGAGGAACATTAGACCAAAAAGTTCTAATGCTTAAATAACATTTATGCACCAAATGAAGAACCAGTAAAATACATAAGGCGTATTTTTTTTTTGTATTATTTGCTCAAAACCTAGAGAAACATATGGAAGGAAACATGATAGGATGTAGGGAGCCAGATTCTCCCTCACAGTCTTAGCATAAGTACAGCCATCTTGTAGCAAACTGCCATTTTCTAACAGGCCTGTCCTTTAGCTGAAATTGTGCATGTGCCAACTGGCCATGAGTTGATGCAGATGAAAAGAAGCATGAGGTCACACTCTTCTGGCTCAGGAAACTCAGACCTATAGATAGAGCATTTGGTGTGATAATAAGATGCTCCTCAGGAAACTTGTATTAAATTAACAGGCACATGCCAAACCATTTGAACTGTATGATGACAAATGTATGCTTGACAAATGTTTGCATTGTCCCCGCATCCCTTTGTGTAAAAACTATATAGGTCAGGACATTTCAAAAATAAATCGACGCCATAATCAGAATCCTAGGTGGTCCCCTTTTTTCCCACCCATTTCCTTTTCAGGTGCAGACCCTTTCCAGGACCACGAATAAACTGAAGCTGCTGGCCAGCACAGTAGGAGACTTTAACACACCATTATCACCTCTAGACAGATCCACTAGGCAGAAATCTAGCAAAGACATAAGAGCAAAGACATGAGAAACTAGAGGAACTAGAACTAAAGGATATATACATGGCCATCCATCCTCAGAAAGCAGAATACACATTCCTCTCAAGTGCACATGGAACCTTCTCTAGAACAGACGATGCCTTAAGATATAAATCCAATTTGCAAAAAGTCACAAATATAAGGATGATAAGAAGCATCCTATCAGACCACAATGTAAGAAAGAACAAGACTGACTGTAAAAAGAAAATTTGGAGAAAATCCAACACCTGGAGATTAAACAACATTCAGCTCAACAACAGCTGGGTCAAAGAGGAAATCAAGGAAGAAATAAAAAGATTCCTTGAGACGAATGACAATGAAGAAACAAATTGTCAAAATCTGTGCGACACAGCAAAAGCAGTAATTAGAGGGAAAATAATAGCAATTCAGGCCTAGCTAGAAAAGAGGAAAATGACAAAATCAACAGCTTAAAGGAACACCTTAAGGAGCTGGAAAAAAAAGGCAGCAAAGAAATCCAAACACAGGTAGAAGAAAAGAATAAAAATTAGAGCAGAAATAAACAATATAGAAACAAAGAAGAAAATACAAAAAAAAAATCAATGAGACCAGGAGCTGGTTTTTTGAAAGAACAAACAAAATATATAAACCACTAGTAAGATTCACAATGAAAAAACAGGAAAACACCCAAATAAATTGGATCACAAATGAAAGGGGAGAGATTACAATAGAACCTCAAGAAACCCAAGACAACATGAGGGCTTACTATGAACAATTGTACTCAGTAAAATTAGAGAACCCAGAAGAAACTGACAGGTTTCTGGAAAAAATAATATCTTCCTAGACTTAATAAGGAGAATGTAGAAAGCCTAAGCAGGCCAATCACATCTAAGGGAATTGAAACAGTAATTAAGAACCTCCCCAAGAATAAAAGTCCAGGTTCAGATGGTTTTACAGGTGAATTCCATCAAACATTCAGAGAAGAATTACTATCTTTGATCCTCAGACTCTTCCAAAACATAAAAAAAAAAAAAAAAACTGGAATCCTCCCTAATTCCTTTTATGAAGCTAATATCACACTTATTCCCAAAGCTGGCAAAGACATCACTAAGTAAGAAAACTACAGACCAATCTCACTAAATGAACATGGATGTAAAAATCCTCAACAAAATCTTAGCAAACCGAATCCAACAATATGTCAAAAACATTATGCACCATGACCAGCTGGGTTCATCTCAGGGATGCAAGGATGGTTAACATATACAAATCAATCAATATCATCCACCACATCAACAATAACAGAAAAACCACATGATCATATCAATTGATGAAGAGAAAGCATTTGACAAAATTCAACACCAGTTCATGATGAAAACACTCAGCAAAACAGAGTTGGAAGGAATCTTCCTCAAGACAGCATGGTGGAGAGATAGCATGGTTGTAGGACATTTGCCTTGCATGCAGAAGGACGGTGGTTCGAATCCCAGCATCCCATATGGTCCCCCGAATCTGCCAGGAGCGATTTCTGAGCACAAAGTCTGGAGTAACCCCTGAGCCCTGCCGCCGGGTATGACCCAAAAACAAAAACAAAAAGAAACAAAAAAAAGATAGTCACAGCTATCTATAACAAGCCCACAGTCAACATTATCCTAAATGGTGAAAACCTGAAAGCAATTCCATTAAGGTCAGGTATTAGGCATGACTGTCCACTGTCTCCACTCTTATTCAACATAGTTTAGACGTCCTAACAATATCAATCAGACAAGAGAAGGAAATCAAAGGAATCCAAATAGAGAAAGAGGAACTTAAACTATCTCTTTTTGCAGAAGATATGATGTTAGAAATCACAACCCTAAAGAGTCCACAGCAAAACTCCTATATTAAATCAATACAGCAAAGTGGCTGGCTACAAAGTCAATACAAAAAAAGACAGTAGCATTCCTTTACACAAATAATGAAGCAGAAGAGAAAGAGATTAAGGAAGTGATCCCATTTAAAATAGTATCTAAAAATATCAAGTACCTAAGAATCAACCTAACAAAAGAAGTGAAAGACCTACCAGTGGTGGGCAACCTATTTTTTTTTTTCAATTGAGTCAAATCTCGCCAAAACCACTATTGAAATTTATTTTGAGAGCCACATTTTTAAAACAAAATACATAGGATGGCACACTGTCATCTTCCTTCTCCACACAGAAAGTCACACACACCCCCATACTACATGACCCGATTGGAGTTGTGTGGAGCTGGCCACCGGGGCTGCACACAGGGCGCACACTGACAGAGGCTAGGAGCAGAGTCCTGACTCCTAGAGCGGCTGCCCAGCACACAGAAGAGCTGTATTAAAACTGGAAAGAGCCGCATGTGGTTCACGAGTCGTGGCTTGCTGACCACTGACCTATACCATGAAAATTTCGAAACAATTCAGAAAGAAATTGAAGAGGAACTAAGGAAGTGGAAGAACATCCCATGCTCATGGGTAGGAAGAATAAACATCATCAAAATGACTATCGTACCTAAATTACTATATAGATTAAGTGCAATTTTTATCCAAATTCAGACATCATATTTTAAGGACTTAGAATAATCAATTATAAAATTTGTATGGAACCAAAAGAAACCCAGGTTAGCCAAATACATACTGAAAAACAAAAAACTGGATGACATTTTTTACCCAATAATTTACTGGCATAAATGAAAGTGTATGACTTCTAATGAAAGTATGACTAATACTCAACATGTACATGAAAGTGCTTTGGTTAGACAAAAATAATCCAGATTATTAGCTCTACTTTAAAAAAAAGTCACTCCTGGAGCTGGAGAGAAAATACATAAGGTAAGGTAAGGAGGTGCTTATTTGGCATGCAACCAATCCCCGGTTAGATTTCTGTTACCACATGTTGTTCCCTGAGCACCACTAGGCATACAAAAACAAAAAGAAAATCAATCCTATCTAAAGATGTAGACAAATCTCAAGAAATTAGTCAAAATATATATTTAAAAATAAAACACATTTGGAACGAAAGAACTAGTTCAATGGGCCTAGCATTTGCTAAGCATGCAAGAGGCCTGGGTATCAGAGTATCACCAGAAATACACAGAGCCAAAGTGGGCCTAACCACCACTTAGTGTGACCCACCACCATATAAAAGGTAAATAAGATTAATTAATAGCAATTTGAAATCAGAAATTTATTTCCATCAAAGTCTTACATTTCTCTTAAAAGTTGAGTAAGAATACATCTACCTGGAGTTTTAGCTATTGTTCCTTGGAGAGCTCTGTGGGAATATGTGGAATAGCCTACTAATTTTGCCAGAAGATCTCGATTTCTGAGCAATTCTTCCAAACATTTAAGTTGGTCAGTACTGGGATAAAGAAAAATTTTATAAGCAGCTTCTCGTACCTGTTTTAAAAAATGATATAATTATATATATAGTATAAATATTAATACCATGCTGCATATTATACTCTGACCTCTTTGTTTTGTAGGACATCATTACTTTAAAAATGTTTTAATTTTTTAATTTTAAATAATAAAGTAAAAATAAAATAACAGTTTATACAATGTAAAAAATTTAGATTCACAAACTAGAATAGAATCAATAAGAACAATAAGATGAATGGGGCCAGAGTGATGGCGTCGCAGTAGGGCATTTGCTTTGCACGAAGCTGACCCAGGACAGACCGCAGTTCAATCCCCTGGCATACCATATGGTCCCCCAAGCCAGGAGCGATTTCTGAGCACATAGCCAGGAGTAACCCCTGAGCATCACCGGTGTGGCCCAAAAAGAAGAAAAAATAAAAAAGAACAATAAGATTCCTAAAGCCCTTTGTTTCTAGAGCATAGTAAGACCAAATTTTATCTAATGCATGTGTCCATAAGGCTTCAAAAATACCATAAAAATATCTTTAGTCAAAGTCAAATATATAAGCATTACATATCTTAAGTCTAAAATGTCAACCCATTGCTAACATTTATCATATTTTATATGATATATAATTAAACTACATTGGATATGAAGAGCATTTAAAGAATCATTCCATATGAAATAGTAATGGCCTGCAGATGAGACCTGAGCAGAAAGAGAATGGAATCCACATACCAAGTCATCTGGGGTTTCAGCATGTAGGCCATCGATTATGGCATGTTCTCCAGCAAGTACAAAGTGGCGGCGGATATGTTCAGGCAAGAGCTGCTTTTCAATCTTATTAGGAAAGTTGGTCCCCATAAGAAACTTACTACTCAAATCCAAGATTTTAACATTCAGGTCCACTGCTCTTCTACGCTATAAGTGGCAGGGAACAATTGTTAATCAGAAACACTTAAAGTACTATTTCATGGCAAATTTAACAATCTATATATAGACTAAAATCAATATATATTTTAACATAATATTTCAAAAGATTAATATTAATATGTTGTCATAAATATGACATTAATTCTATTTGGATATAAGAAATAAACTGCCCTTTGGTTTTATAATATATTTTAAGATCTGCATAATTACTATACCTGTTATTTGACTGGGATACAAAACTAATCTTTGAAACAAACTTTACAAAGTACAAACTTTCCTGCCACACAAGGTCTCTTATTAAGCAAGTCAGAGAACATTGGGCTCATTTTAAATTGCTTTTAAATAACTTAAAATAACTTAGAAGTTATTTTTAAATGAGTCTTTGAAAGTTACAGTTAATTTTCAAAAATTTGACAGAAAGGATTAAGGAAAGAAAAGCAATCCTGGGCCCGGAGAGATAGCACAGCGGCATTTGCCTTGCAAGCAGCCGATCCAGGACCAAAGGTGGTTGGTTCGAATCCTGGTGTCCCATGTGGTCCCCCGTGCCTGCCAGGAGCTATTTCTGAGCAGACAGCCAGGAGTATCCCCTGAGCACTGCCGGGTGTGGCCCAAAAACCAAAAAAAAAAAGAAAAGAAAAGAAAAGAAAAGAAAAGCAACCCTGTGGCAACATCTGAAGATAGACAGTGTTCTTCCAAAACTGACAGCATGCAGCCTTGGGCAGTTACTGAGGACACCTGAAAACTAGGGGACCTGGGCAGTGACAGAAGGGAATGTGGTAGTGGCAACCTAGGTAGTGTTAGAGGGCACCTGGGAGGTGTAATAGAGAGGTTAGAATCAAAGTTTACCGCCTTGGTTATACTTGCTGATCCAGAGGCAGGTGGTAGGAGTGAACAAGCTGATGAACACTATTAGTCTATGTTATGCCCTATAAACCTAAAGAACAATTAACTGAGATTAAAATGTAAACAGACTTTCATGACTATTTTGTTCCTAACCATTTATCACCACCTAATGGCAACTGGTAAAACAACAATAAAAATAAAATACTGGAAAAGATTAAATAGTTATAATTATTTTTCTTTAATGCCTTTATCTTTATTTTCAGGTGACAGAATTTTTTCAAAGAATTTAGCACTGTTAAGAACCCTAGAAAAGGGGTCCGGGAGATAGCATGGAGGTAAGGCGTTTGCCTTTCATGCAAAAGGTCATCGATTCGAATCCCGGTGCCCCATATGGTCCCCCGTGCCTGCCAGGAGCAATTTCTGAGCATGGAGCCAGGAGTAACCCCTGAGCACTGCCGGGTGTGACCCAAAAAAACAAAAAAACAAAAAGAAAAAAAAATAAGAACCCTAGAAAAATTAAAATTGGCTTTAGTTTTATACTGACCTTCACCAATCTGCTAAGGGTATCATTTCATTATTCTGACACAATTTAGTATGGTGCCTTAAATCCAAATAATTCTATTAGATTGTAGTTATTAAAAAATGCTTTTGAAAAGTACATATATACATTATTTGAAACTTTAAATTATATTTATGTGTGACCTTCAAAATTAAGTTGAAAAAAAATACTAATAACATGAAAAGCTGAGAAAAAAGTGAGTCTCTTAAAATTTGAAGATTATGAGGGTGAGATTATTTCAAGACTTCTTTATCAGAAAAAGCAATTTGGAGTAGTAGTGAACTATAGTAGCCAGAACACGACTTTCATGCAGATGACCCGGGTTCAACTCCCAACACTTCATTATGATATGTGAAGAATATGATGAGTGATACCTGAGTGCAAAGCAGAAGTACGCAGCACACCTCTGAGAAAAGACTGGTAGTAGGTCCGCTTTAAAGGTTTGAAATAATTCACTAGTGAATCCATCTGGGCCTGGTCTTTTGAATACCATTTCAATTTCTTCAATAGTGATAGGTCTATGCAGATATTCCAGATCATCTTGGTTTAACCTTGGGAGGTTATAGGAGTCCAAGAATTTATCCATTTCTTCCAGGTTCTCTTGTTTTGTGGCATGAGTATCCATTTCTTCGAGGTTCTCTTATTTTGTGGCATGAAGTTTCTCAAAGTAATCTCTGATTACCCTTGAATTTCTGTAGTGTCTGTAGTGACCCCCGGTCCCCCGCTTTTCATTTCTTATTTTTTCTCTCCCTTTTTTCTGAGTTTTGTTAATGGTGTATTCAGGTGCTTAAATAAATTATTAAAAAAATAATACACAGCAAAATCAATGCTAGTGCATTTCAACTTAACAGAGATCATTCTTTAGGCAGTCCCCTTCTAAGGGGACCAAATGAAAGTTGCAGAAATACGGGGCTACAGACCAGAAGAAGGACAAACTGCTAGGGCAGGGGGAAGCAGTGGGAGAAATCACAGGGTTGAGAAACCCTGAACTTGATTTTAGACTCACAATCTCACCCAAAGGATTTCAAAGTGACAGTCCTGACACCTGAAACACTCCTAGATGTTCACCACTTCACCAGATGGCCAAAGAAGACCTGTGAGTAAAAATGTGAGCAAAAACTAGCATCTCCTCTGAGGAACTGAGTAAATACATGGAAAGGTGGCCGAGATGCCAGAGCAGTGCAAACAAAAGAGAAGGCATGGAGTTGTCCATAGAGCAACAGGCATAATGTTAGTTCCAGAGCATGCACTGGAGGAACAATGAGCATGGGCAGGGATCAAAGCCTAGGTGAGATTCCTGCACCCCTGCCCCAGTGTGTCTAGTTTCTACCCTCATCTAGGTTATGAGTCTATAAATGCAAGTGTGGGCATCCAGGTCTCAATCCTGGGAGTTAGTGAGGTAGTGAGAGCAAAGTGGGCTCTAAAATTTCTTCCTTGAAGCTCTGAGCAGGCAGCTTCTTTATGCTACTAACTCCAATTCTGTAGAGGACCTGTCCACATCCTAGGTAACAGCTACTATCAGGATCAACTATGGCATTGCCTACCTCAAGTCAGGGTCCAGAGAACATGAACCCTAAAAGTGTTCTTCTAAGGATAAAATTATCTGCTCCATAGAACCAACATACTCTGAGAATTACCCTCCTACAGGTCTATAGCTCTAGTTAGCTAGCAGCCTGCCCCCAGTCCAGATCCCACCCTCCATGAATGGGTCCCATGTACAAACCCTGTGAAGATCCAGCAGCAAAGCCAGATCAGAACTGGAAAACTCATAACCTATATACTGAAAGTCACTCAGGACTGTGGAAGAAGCCTAGTGAGCATGGTGGCTATCGGGACATGACCAATTCCCCTACCCTACCACCACTACCAAAGGCCTGTCCCATAGCACCTGCCAGAAGTAGCCTCTCCACTCTTGGCATGGTATGGATAAAAGCCCATCACCTGCATGCTGCATCAACCCCAACACCCTGAGTAAACACCACAGGCAGGGTTTTATTCTATGGCCTACACTTCTAAAACAAGTCACAGAAAAAGTTGCTCAATTGACCACACATGTATAGCATTCACTAAAATTGAAAGAGAGAGAGAGAGAGAGAGAGAGAGAGAGAGAGAGAGAGAGAACAGGAAAACTGCCACAAATAAAACCCAGAGCTTTCTATCCCATTCTGACCTCCAAGATGTCACTCAGTATAGTGGGACAGATTGGTTGTTCCACTGTTCCCATGAAAAGAAAATCTCATACCTCCTACCTCCTATTTGGAGAGGACAGGAGGTGTTTGTCTGGTTGTAGTACTCTGCAAGAAATAATCTACACAAATATGACAATATGACAGCCTTGGACTTTTGCAGAATGGGCCCTCAGTTAGGAAGCACCACTTGTAAGGCAAGAGAACCAAGAAAATTTTATACCTATTAAAGATCCACATATACATAATGGAATAGTATCCAGTTATTTAAAATACATCCCAAAGCTGCTTTCATGTCAGCTCCTCAGCCTGCTGCTAGGACTCATTTTATTTTCAAAAGAGATGTAAACCAATCAGTGAAAAAGGGTGGGTACACCATTCTCACAGCTGAAAATTGGACACTCTCAGGAGGATGGGTGAACCAAGCCCCCAACCCGGCCAAAGTCTAAGCAACTGCACACACAACTCATAATTGCCACCATAACCAAAGACCCAAAATCACTGCTTTACCACTGATTCCTGCAGAGACCTACTAAATTTCAGGTATGCAGGTAATTGGGCTGAAAACTGAGGTCTTATACTGAATCGTGGGCAGTCTCCTTTTATCCCACAACACACACCCTTCCATACTTCTGGAAGCCTGGCAGTCATAGACACATCCTACATCTGCTACCACATCAGCCACTTAATCTGGAAATCCTGTAGCATGAAGTTGTAATGTGGTAGTGCAAAACCTCCAAATTTTTTAATATTGACACCCAGCAAGGATGCATCAAATTAGATGTCAAGATAGAACCTAAAGTCAACAAAAAAATAGAACAGTAACACATAATGATCAACAAACAACAAGGAGCTTATAAATAAGCAATGTACAAGCAATATAAACAACATAACAAGCAATATAAAGTAAAATTATTTCATGCCTGCAAAGGGAGCAGACATGGGATGTGTGGGAAACTGGTAAAAATGGTGACAAGAATATCACATTGGTGGTAAGGTCGGTATTAGAACATTGATTGCCAGTAATAATTGTATTATGAACAACTGTGTAAACCGTGATTTTAAAGTAATAAAAAATTTTAAGATATATTTTATTATTTGCAGCAAATTAAAATGGTTCAAGGGGATTATGAAAATTTAAATCAGATAAAAGGAAAAAATTACGTTTTGGATGATTTCATCCATGTGTGCAACACACATATAGGATTAATGAACAGACAAAAGACAAGCAGTGGACACTGATGATAGAATTAGTTGATGGCAAGAATGGGGGAAGGACAAAGAGACAAATGAGAGGCTAAAAAAATATAATAAAAGAGTACAAAAGAAAACACGGCATGAATTTGTGAAAATGTGATCCACACTCCTGGAGAAACATATAACAAGTGGTATCATCATCACCATCACCATATCATCTCATCATGAGCTTCAGCTCATCATCATCATCATCATCATTATCATTATCATAATCATCATCATCATCTCATCATTATCATTATCAATCACTACCATCATCAATATCATCACATCAGCTTCATCAACATTGTCATAAAAAAAAAAATCACCATAGGGATGAAGGGAGGACAACACTGGTGGAAAGGCCCCCATTTATTGTCACCATGTACCTTAAATATCAGTGTTTAAGATTTGCCGTTGACTACCTGTAATATCACTGTATAAGATTTGTCATTATATATTCGAATAAATGTCTGTTAAAATAAAAAAATTACAAAAAAAAAACATCGCTATCACCACATCATCACATTACCACATCATCACCACATTATCACCTTCACCACATCCTCCTCCTCCTCCTCATCATCATCACCACCACCACATCATCATCATCTAAACCTCAAATGAAACAACTAAAATATCAAACATGATTTCAGATGAAGACAAAACTCTGCCAGGCCTTATAAAAGTTTTGTGGACACTGTAGTATGAAGGTGAAGCTCTGAGAAAGATTTTGGACAAATAAATCTGGGAACAGACAAAGCAAGAAATTACAGGACCACCAAAAACAAACATAAAAACAAGCAAAAACCATGCCAAGGATAATGAGTGACCTGGGTCAAAATGAGTATGGGGAGGATATCAGTGTGAATTCTGTTAAATGGGAAATGCCACTTACGCCTCCCAAAAAGCTGAATAAGTCACTCAAATGTGCTGAGCAGCATGATAGCCCAGTCATAATTTGAGGGAATGTCTCTGGTGCTCAGGCAGGTCAGAATGGCTGGCAGAAAACCTGCCAACAGTGTCTGCTGGTGGGGCTGAGTCAATCTATAGAAGAGTCTCCTCTGCCTGATATCTACTAATGCCTCTATAAATCAGGAATAATGAACTATCAGTCTTAGCTATCAGAAATCTCTAATGAGAAGCATCTGCTATAAACAGCCATGAGGAATCCAGGATATGCCTCGGGGAACACCTGCCCCTCTCGCCCGAGGCCCCAAATGCAAAGCCCAAGACTCATGTACCCAGTGCAATCCAGGCAATGCTGCTGTCTATATCCAGGGTACAATCTTGGCAAAGACAGTCAAGCAGATATGACCCCCACCCCCCAAAATCACTAGAACAACCACAGTAAGATAGACAAAGAAAATCTAAAAAAAAAGAAAAGGAAAGGGGAAAATAATAGCCAATGCTGAACTATAAGATAATATTTAGCTAAAACCCTAAACTAAAGTGTTCCCCCAACTTCCTCTTCCCTGTAACCTCTTCCTTTGAGATGTAAAAGCCCACTGGATAGTAACTTTTGTAGCTTACAGGACCTTCCCCCTCCTGGTATTGGGAGTTGGTTTGAATAAAAAGAACATTCTGGTTTTTGGTGGGCGCAGAGAGAGCATATGGCAGAGAGAGAGGCCATGAAGTAAAAGCAAACTGACTGATGAATCCTTTCCTCAATGGCTTCCTATTATCTCTCCGCTGTTACCCTGCTTCATCAGATCTGTCTACTTGGGGTTAGAAACTTTGTGTGTGTGGGGTGATCTCACACCTTTGGATTTTTATTTTATGCTGGACCTCTGCTAATTCTGAGTGTGAGGTCCAAAAAGGATCAGTCCAGTTTTCTAGTGCTAGGGATCAGGTAAGTTTTTTGAGATGTAACAAATAAAGGAAAAGCTCTACAAAAACAACTCCAGGACTTGGCAGCTATGAGACAAGTACTGGAAAAATGGGACAAAAATAGAGTCTGATTCAAACATTTTATTGTGAGGGAGGAAGTCAAGAAGATAATCAAAGGGCTGGAGAGCATGTTTTCTTGTGGGAGTTCCATATCTGATCCCAACATGAAGGGAAGGGAAGGAAAGGAAAAGGGTGGGAAG
>PVKC010027641.1:0-15713 GCA_004027635.1 Crocidura indochinensis | reverse complement strand
AAGAAAGAAAGAAAGAAAGAAAGAAAGAAAGAAAGAAAGAAAGAAAGAAAGAAAGAAAGAAAGAAAGAAAGAAAGAAAGAAAGAAAGAAAGAAAGAAAGAAAGAAAGAAAGAAGGGAGGGGAGTCCAGAGTGTGGTGCCATTCTACATATGTGCATTGTGGCCCAAATGAGACAATAGTACATAGAAATGGCAGTGGCAGCAAAAACGCTTGTCAGGCCAAATAAATATCTTTGGTGGGTCACATGTGGTCTGTTTACCATAGTTTGAGGACTCCTGATATATATTAATTTTTTTATTAAGATAACATGATTTGGGTCCAGGAGATAGCATGGAGGTAAGGCGTTTGCCTTTCATGCAGAAGGTCATCGGTTCGAATTCCAGTGCCCCATATGGTCCCCTGTGCCTGCCAGGAGCAATTTCTGAGCATGGAGCCAGGAGTAACCCCTGAGCACTGCTGGGTGTGACCCAAAAACCACACACACAAAAAAGATAACATGATTTTCAAAATCATTCATATCTGACGTGCATACATATTTCTGTATCAATCTCAACACCAGTGTCAATTTCTCAATTACATTGTTCCCAATTCCCAAATGCCATCCCTACTGGCAATTTCCTTATAGGTATATTTCTTAATTGATTGTGTAGTTTGTATTTCATGATTTCTATGTTTTTGGCTGTGGGTTAGATATATAAATATACCACATATATTAAGAATCAATGTTCATGTACTGTGCAATTAATTCTATGTTCATATAAACTGATATAGAACTTGATATCTTTAGATATACTATGCTGTTCATAATTTTGAGGTGTGCTTGTTACTAAAATAATAATCTTGATATATGCATAGAAATATATTCATTCAGTCTCCATCCAATGATAAAGGATCACAGGAGAGACTACTTGAAAATATTTGCATTCATAGTGCTTCAAAATTTAATACAATTTGTTTATCATACTTTCTAAACTCTCCTAGTGGTTTTAGTTTCATCATGGAAAAACTCAAGTTGATCATATTTAACTGTGCTGGTAGAAGGCCAAGCAAAAGCTCTTCATTAACATATACTCAGTAATTACCAAAGTCACATAGACACATCTCATTTCTATTCTGCCATTATGCTCACTGGCCTGGAAAATGGGATTGGGCCAAGTGGAACTGTCCCAAGCACATGCACTGTATATTCCTGGAAGGAGAATTACACAATGTGCTCTACAGACAAGGGGTTGTGTACCTTAGTAACCATCACATGGACAGACATTAGAGCTATATGCATTTTGTTCTGTTTTAAATATCTTGAGTATAAGTAGGGCATTGTTTTAACCAAAAGAATACTTCTCATAATTACAACAAGATTTGTATAGTTGAAATTAGTTTTTTATGGTAAATTATATGCAGGAATATAAGACCTTTAAAGTGGAACATTGAATATCATTTATAAAATATGTTAGCACTCAATATGAATTCAATGTCAAATACAAAATTTCTGGTCAATAGAAAAGCCACTAAGTAAATTATAAGTACACAATAAAAAGGCATTTACAGACTAATTATAAATTGTCAAATTAAAAAAAAACCTGCACCTTTTCCTACTGGTTTGTTTATTTTATTATGGTTTTACTTAGTGAGGGAAGTAGAAATAGATTATGGTTCACTATCTCCTGTTAACTAAGTTTCCTCTGCTTTCCCTAACTACAGCTCTTATAGCAAAACAGGAACAAGAGCAGATATTGATATCACTTTTCATTCTGTCAATACATATTAAGCATTCAGAACTGTACATTTAGACCAGAAAACAAAGACCAATAACAGATACCTGACCTAGAATAGTGAAAATCTAGAAGATAAGATATACTATATACTTCAAATATATTCTATGCATTTCAGTTACATGGCACTAACTATATAGAGAACACCCTGGAGCATGGCAGAAAAAAATATTATCTAAAAGATAAGATAGGCTCTCATGATGGAGGTGAATTATTGGACTTTATTGTTACTCTTAAAAGAAATCTCCTTTAAAATTGGGGGACCTTCTAAGAAATTGTCAGAGGGCCCAACGATGAGTCTATTTAAGATTTGACCTAAACGTATGATCGAGTGTTGATTATTGAACCCAAGGCACCATGCACAAAATGAGTGTAGGCCTGTCACTTGAACTATGTTCCTAGTCCTCTAATACAGGTTATTTTTAATGCTTTCAACATTATGATATACACATATTTACATATATATGTATGTATATATATGTGCGTTTGCTACCATTAGCATCATTTTAAAGAAAATGTTAGTAGAAGAAATAAAAGCTGTGACAGTACAGTGTAAATGAATACTAGGTATGGTTTAAAAGGGCTAAAGAGATAATAGGGGTTAGAAGGTAAGGATTTAGACTTGCAATGCTATTAATTCTGTTTATTTCATCTCTAAATCCACATCTGGTTTGCTAGTCCAACAAGTCACCAGGAAATCTCTCTAGAGCACAAAGTCAGGAATTGTCCCTGAGCAACTCTACAAAACTGCTACCACAAAAAGGTTACTTAAGAACTGTATTTCTTCAACATTTAAGATTATGGAGGGAAATATGTCACCTCTTTGTCATCCTATCTTAACTACCATGATTTTTAACAAAACATAAAGCTTGGTTTCACTATGTTCACATTTGGAGAAAATTCAAGTCTTACCATTTCAAGAGTTGTTTGCCTAGATGGTTTAAGCACAGGATTTTCCACTATCTATGCCATCAATTCAGCATTGTGTTGAAATTTCAACTCAATGTGTGTAAATAAAATGATTTCTGATTTTATGAGCTGATGATACCATCTCAAGAGTAAGCTAATTGAAACATTCCCATCTGGGGCCCGGGAGATAGCATGGAGGTAAGGCGTTTGCCTTTCATGCAAAAGGTTCGAATCCCGGTGCCCCATATGGTCCCCCGTGCCTGCCAGGAGCAATTTCTGAGCATGGAGCCAAGAGTAACCCCTGAGCACTGCCGGGTGTGACCAAAAAAAGAAATATTCCCATCTATCTCATACTAATGATTAAAAATAGGACCATTAACAAAGAAAAATAAGGAAGAAAAATAAGATTATGACATTTTATATCAATTTTGTAATTAATTTTTATTTGTATATAAAATTATTTTAAACATAAGTCTGAATATAATTTAAAAATTACATCATTAATTTTTTACTAAGAAGATCAATGCTAAGTGATAACCATAAAGAAATGAAAGACTTAAGCAGGGATTTTGAAGAACTGAGACCAAAGTCGGTACCAGAATACCAATGCAGGGATTCTTACACATCTAATTAAATAAGAAGAGAGCAAGGCAAAGAATATTTGTACTGAGAAAAACATTGGTGGTTTTCTCCTAAGCAACTTATTGGGATCTCTAAAATTTCCTTAACCTGTAAAGATCTACATTTTATCATCACGGCACAGTGGATGACCATGTCCTCGGAATTCCACTTAGCACAAAAATTATGATGAGAAAATACCAAAAGTTTTAAATATAAATTAAAAGTCAGACAAAGGGAAATTCAAAACAGTGTTTGCAAAGTAAGCCAGGGCTCCGTGACACAAGAACATGCATCTTTGTTTAAATCGCAAATCAATAAATATGTATCTAACTCATTGATTACCGTCTTTGAGAATTAGTTTAAAAAGTGATGGAAAATGAACAAACACATTCAAAATATCAGTCCAGAAAGGAGACACATGAGTACTTTTATGAATCAAAGTTTTCACTTGTGCATGTTCCATGTGTTACTGTAACCACTGAAGCAGCATATACTATATAGGACAGTAAGATACTCTGCTAATCGGTTCCCACAGACCTGAAGGTGCATTCTGCTGCAAAAACAATTTTCATTTTAAACTCCAATACCCTTTAAGGAATGTCAGATTTCAAAAATAATCATATCATGGTTCAAATGGTTTAGCTCCTCCCTTTCAATTGCATGCAGTCTTCTTTTATTCTGTCCCTTCATCCCTTCTTTTTCTTTTAACTGAATGCCTAGAGAGATCCTAGATTCTAGAGATGAAATGTCTTTTTTTTTCCTTTTTATGATGGACAGTAATTCTAGAAGGGGGATATTATTTTAATATGAGACATTGAAAGATATTTTGTATCAATCACCTTTACTCCAAGAATAAAATCTAACTATCCAAATGAATACTTAATCAGAGATTACTGTTCTGAGTCAGAACTTTCCTTCTAAATGGAAATTCATTCTCTCAGGAAATCTTCCTTTGAAAATTAAACAAGCACTGTTAGCAAACAGAATGCTGGCAGTAGTTTCAGAAAAATGTGGTTTTTTTCTTGGAATGTTCTTCATGGGTTCTAAAAAAACTGTTTATTTAAATAAAATCATGGCAGTTACCTATTGAAATTACTCCTGCTGCTGAAAAAAATGCTTCTAAATGAGACTGTATCGTCAAATTCATTCTACAGATTAATGAAAAGCTGACACAATAATGTATCAGATTTAAACTGAAATATAAAACTGGTGAAAGAATTATTAATTAGTGTAATAGTCTCTGAATATTTACATAAAGTAAAATATATTTTATTTTATTTTATTTATTTATTATTATTATTATTTTTTTTTTTTTGGTTTTTGGGTCACACCCGGCAGTGCTCAGGGGTTACTCCTGGCTCCATGCTCAGAAATTGCTCCTGGCAGGCACGGGGGACCATATGGGCACCGGGATACGAACCGATGACCTTTTTTTTAAAAAAAAAATATATTTTAAATAAATAAAAAAACTTACTATTGAGTATAAAAAACATTGCATAAAAATTCTAAGTAATGTGAGCCTTTAAAATAAAAAAGTAAGTTGAAAACAAAAATTTATGGATAATCTTCAAGTTTTCTATTTAATTTAAGGTATTTTCAAAATGTTTTTCATTTCTATTGCTGTAAAATATAATGAAAAAAAGCTACACAAATATGTTGTTTAACATTCACTTTTACAGTATAACATACAAATAAGATATGCCTAGAAAAATATAGTTTTTGCAATGTATGTACCTGAAGCTTGGGGCTTTAATATCTAGATTTAGAAAATAAATGCATGCTAAATATTCAGTGTAGATGATTAAATGCTAGTCAGAGCTATTCTAAATTACAGCTGTGCATACACACAGTATAAAAATGCCAAAATATTACACATCACCAAATTCCGTTGCCTCTTGCTCAACAAGCCTTAATCAAATGGGAAAAGCTAAATTGAAGAGCTGCTTTGTGAACATGCATTTCAATAAATCACGATGTTTGTGAAATCAGAACATGGGGAAAGAAGATATCAATGAAAAGAAAATAATTATCCATGAAAATTGCTCATTTATCATTTTAAGTACAAATTTAGGGATATTACTGTATACAGATGCATAATAACAGGGGCAAACTTACAGGAAAAAAATAAAAATCCTATGTTTTATATACAAATTTAAAGAAATATTCAGTAACCATTTTTAATAGGCCAAGGTTGTCAATTTACTTTTGCTGTTGGTAGAGAAAATTTAAGATTTAAATAAAGTGTGTTCATTGGTTTACTTTAATAAATTGACCACTGGACTAAAACAAATTGTCATATCATTGATATGCTTTAACTAATTAGTAAATGGAATAAACAGCAATGCATATTAACTTTTTTACAAGTGAATAATTATACAGCCACAGAGCCATTTAATTTAATACAATGCTGCTTATAGTCTAGAGATATATTTTGGAATATTCATGTCAAAATTACAGATTAGTCATTAACAGTTATCTGTATATCCGCAGAGCACCATGTATGGCCCATGTAGAATATTTCCAACAAGAGATGCTTTGAGAACTACATATCACTTGTTAAAGTCATGCTCTAGATGAGTGTGACCACAAATATTGGTGAAAATACTGTGCAGAAAAGTGTTTCTAGTGCTTTCAGTTACTAAACAATTTTACTAATTCTCGGGATCTTGAAATTTGAAAAATAGATTTTGAATACACTCCCATATTTGGTGCTTTAATAAAATAAAAATACATTGTACTAAATGGATTAAAAACACTATAAAAATCAAAACTCATTAGAAACAAATAAAATGTACTTTTCAGGTCTTTTAAATAGTATAACTATCGTGAAATACCATATGTCTTGAGACATTGAAGTATTGTATCATATAAAAATATCCTCCTACTTTTAGCATTTCTACCAATCTAAACAATGAACTGTGTTAAGAAAGTGCATTTTGAAGTAATAAACTCTTATTATTTTGATTTGTGTTAGTTCACATACATTTTCCAGAGATCAAAAAATACGCGAAGGCCAACTGACAAACCAAGTACATTAAGTTTTGTAGGCCAATGTAATTACTTACAAAAATACATAATTTAGTGTCGTAATAGAAAAACAGTTAAAATATACTGAAAAATTGTTTGTACAATCTGAAGAACAGAACAGGAGATAAAACACTGCCTTGGATGATTAAACACTGGTTTCATGCCTAGTACTACAAAAGGGTCTCTGAATACTACAAGGAGTTTTCCCTTAGTACAGAGACCGGAGTAATCCTTGGTTATATTTAGTATGACACCTAAATAGAGAAATTCAAAAAAGAAGATATTCCAATCAAATCTTATTTGCAAACTTGTCAACTCCTATATCCATACATAAAGGAATAAAAGCATTAAAAACATATATGAAAAGCACAAGACATTATTTTACATAGTCACATTTAGATGCCTATTATTTTAATAATTATTATATCTGAAGCACTGGTAAGTATTCATACAAAGCTAATAGGTCCTATGTTTAGTTTTTAAATCTATAAATTCAACAAAATTTAGCACTTCAATTCATCTCATTTATATTGTTTTGTCTGATACTATATATAATATCTGAAACACTGTCAATAGCCATTTGTTCACTTTTTGTTGTTATAACAGTGGAAGATTTTAGGTAGAGAAAAACTTTGAGATATTATCCTTAATACAAAGGTTAACAACATACTAACTTACTTTCTGTCTTATTTTCTGCTTCTTAATCTGCAACTGACTGCTTCAGAGCTTTTTAAGTATTATATAAAACAAAAGAAAACTCAACTTTTTCTTCCAGTGTCCAATTCAGTTGTGTGTGTGTGTGTGTGTGTGTGTGTGTGTGTGTGTGTGTTTCATGATATAATTTAGGTAATAAAACTGTGTTAGAAAGTTCTTTAGTAATCTGAATTGTCTCACTTGACTAACCAATTTATAAGTTTGAAAGGAGTCTTCCCTTGGAATCTGGGATAGTCCATTGTGACATACTGACAGAGTAAATAGCTAAATATGACACTATACCGAATCTGACCTAAGCGGATTTGAAATCTATTTTTTATTTTTTTCTTGAAGTAATATTCTGGAGTTCCTCTAACATCTTTGGGGAATAAGAAGTTGACAGTTCCCTAAGCTTTAATGTGGGGAGAAAGTGCAAGTTAGCTATCAGAGACGTTTGAGCACAAAGATGGAGAGGGAGGAAGTGAATAGAGACAGTAAAAAGAAAGGATTGTAGAGCTATCTCTTCAGTATACTACGCAATGTCTTGACTTAAATAAAAATTTTCTATAATTATATTTTGACTTTTTTTCTTGCTGGGCCACACCTGGTGATGCTCAGAGTATACTCAGAGGTCTCAGGAGTCAATATAGGGTATTAAGGACCAAACAGAAAAAAACACTTGCAAGGCAAAAAACCATTCTTGTCATATCATCAATAAAACCTCTCATTTTATTTTAAGTCACTTAATCTTGCAGTGTTTTGAATGTGGTGACATAGCACATAACATATTTCAATGTTACTTTTTCAAAGGACTGTTATAATGTGTAGTTAGTAATTTAACATATGTTTAATTTGTACATATTTGTTTATAAAATGAGGAAATCTAGAAGGCAACACTTCCTGACTTAGACTTTCAGCACTTTACTATGACTGACAATTTCATATCTTTAATAGTAAGAAAAATGGGAAGCAATATTATTACAACAGTCCTTTTTTAATAACCCATATGTTATCATTCAATTTAAGACAAAATGGACATTTTTCATATTTTACTTTATTGCAAATTATGTATTTAGCATTGTATGTCATCTTTCAGAATTATATTTTGAAAATAACTCTTTATCTATATGAAAAAATTTTCACATTAGCTTTATTATTTTACTTGTTAAAATTAATTTTTCAAATCATAAAGAATCATCATGATTGTTAGTTAGAAAAACATCATACAAACATCTTGATGATTGGAAAAATATCAGTGTGAGATATATATTATGTCTAAAATTATAGTCTTACCTATTTCAAAGCATTCCTACTTTTAGTGATCTCTCTTATTTAATAAGCAAGAAGTCATCTCCCAATGGTGTTTTTCTGAAAAAGTTCTACTGCTATTAACTTACCAAAATAAGTTCATCATTTTGATTTGGAACAACTCCAAATGAAGTTAATAATAATATTACTGGATGTTTGAGGGGAGAACTGCCAAGTTGATACATATCTACCTTCTGCTTTAGAGAAAGCAGATGCCGATCCAAAAGAAGAAGGCAGATGTTTTAACAGTTTAGCTCTGATACATCTTTTAAGTAGTTTCTGTATGGTAAAATTAAGATCATAAAAAATGTGAAATTTCAATTCCTTATAAGAACTCAGATTAATTCCACATTAGCATTTTTAAAAGACATAGATGAAAGATAGAAACTTCAGAATGTGAAATGCATTCAATTTCAGTACTCTTTTAACACCAGACTCACCTATAAGTTCATAAGGTAAATTTAAGTTTATGATAAATAATATTATTTAAAAATGATTAGTGAGCCACTGCCTAAAATGATATCCACTAAGTGTGTTCATGATTGGCAAAAATATGTTATCTTAAGGACATAATAATATAATTCTAGAACTAAAACAGGCTAATTATGTACTCGTATTCTTCATCACCATTATTCTTTAATAATAATATCTATAACATTAAAACTCAGATGCTACTTTGTTTTTTAACCTTTATTGTAATATTCCTTTATTTTAAAAGATGCCATTTATAAAACATTTTAATATTCATATAACAGTATGTATAAAAATATGTGTCGTATTGCTCTCTAGTCTTGTATCCTGATCTTATCTCAGTGAGAAATGTTCTGTCCTTTCTAAAAAAACATCCTAGAGGGGCCTGGGAGATAGCATGGAGGTAAGGCATTTGCCTTTCATGCAAAAAAGTCGTTGGTTCGAATCCCGGTGCCCCATATGGTCCCCCGTGCCTGCCAGGAGCAATTTCTGAGCATGGAGTCAGGAGTAACCCCTGAGCACTGCCGGGTGTGACCCAAAAACCACAAAAAAAAAAAAAAAAAGAAAAAAAAATCCTAGATACAATATAGACTTATTTTTAAGATTCTTTTTATTATAACTTTTGAAAAGCACCTTATCCTGTGTTTAAATATAAGCTTCTTGTTTAACATTTTTTTTGCACTTTTATCTTTTTATACAATAAAAAGTACATGGCATATAGAATCCAAATTTGGTATGTAAGTGGATACACTTAGTTAGATCTCCTATTGTACTATACAAGGTAGTAGATAGCATGGTATGTCTATTTATACCGTAAATATATTTATTACTAAAACCTTTAAAGAAAACTCTCTTTTCAGGATTATTTAAACCTTCCAGAGGGAATTTAATATACATATATAGATCAATGCATTCTTATAAGAATCGATAAATGAAAAGTTGAAAATTAAACTAATGTGGCAGGCATGCATTAATAAGAGTTGCAACAGGACACAGATCTTTGTTTAGTCATTTATTTATATTTTAATGAAGAAATTTTTCAAAGGCAATTTAAAACAGACATTCAAGAAAGGATTCTAAATGGCATCATATTTGGAATAACTCATAGGAAGTAAAGATTATCTATGTACCTTCCAGAGTTAAATTTTATGAAGTTTGAATAAAATAAATTCTATAGCTAGCAATACTTTAATCAACAGGTAAATCTATATATATATATATATCAGTCAAATTATAATAGAATATGAAAAATAGTTATCCATTAGTAATGAAAATTAAAAGTTTTTACCTCTTGGTAATATTTGTATCTAAACATAAACAGCTTATTTTCATTCTATTTATATTTTGTTATATTATACACTTAATATACAGAACAAATAGAAGCATACACACTTTGCCAATGAGTGTGTTGAATTTATTTATAACACATAGCTAAACTATCTGGAATATTTAGAAATTTACAGAAAAATTACCAAAAATATCTAAAGGGTTCTAAAATAAAAACAAAGCTAAACACTCAACAATATCCATTTTCCTCTCTCTGTGAACACATAAAAATATTTTTCACTTTTATCCACAGTGAAGAAATAATCATATGATTAATTTGAAGCCTATGAATTCTGACTAAAAATTAGCCCAGAGATAAGTAATCTCTGCCTTTCTTTTCACTACTGCAATTAATTTGATGAAAGTGCTCCATGAGGAATGGTATCAAAGTAACCTGACCAATATCAAACTAAGTGTGAGCAAATGAAAACATTACTTGGATTAAGTCAATAGGAATTCCATGGTTAAATGATGGCTCAACTTCAGCAATTCCCTTGCATGATAGTTTCAATAGCTTGAAGTTTTATTACCTTTAATATATATAACAGAAGAGAAAATTTATTGTTGATCATTTACTTATTTTATACTTTTAGAATTATAACATTATATTTTTCTCTATGAAACTAAAAGGAGTCCATTGTATTTGGAATTTTCATTTATTTAAAATACTGGGTGAGATTATTTGAACAAACTGATACTTAAATTTTATTAAAATATTTTTTGGGATCACACCCAGTGGCATTCAGGGGTTACTCCTGGCTATGCGCTCAGAAGTCGCTCCTGGCTTGGGGGACCATATGGGAGCTGGGGGATCGAACCGTGGTCCGTCCAAGGCTAGCGCAGGCAAGGCAGGCACCTTACCTCCAGCGCCACTGCCCAGCGGTAAGAACCAAAACATGTCATAATTCATTTGATTTACTTGTTAAATACAGTGACTCACATATTTACATAACTATATATTTTTATACAACATTCTTTTACTTTTGACTGGATAAAAACATGCAATTTATATAGCTAAGTGGTTACATATAAACATATAATTGTTTTCCTTGTTCTTATAAATTTTATATAGTTTTATAACTATAATAAATTATTAAATGTGTATTCTATTACACATTTGTGATATTTAGAATAATATCTAAATTCGATCATTATTTGTTAATAATGACATATTTATATTTAACATGTTTTATATTCTATATTTAATATATTTATATATTATGTACTTATATTTAACATATTTTAATATCAGTTATTTAATTAGTTAAGTTTTTGAATTTTGACTAATTGATAAGATTTAATATATCTTAGAGAAAACATACAGAAGTGTACAATAAACGAGTAACATTTGATGAGAATATTAACAGTAGTCTTATCATAGGATTAGTAAATCAGCATCAGTATAACTATTGCATTAACTCAGTATTCTTAAAAAATAAACAGCCAGTATTATAATTATTCATATTTTAAAGATGAATAGCAAATAAAAAAGGACACGTTAATCAAATGGTAGAAAATCATTAAAGCTACAATTGCAAAATATAATTTTCTCAAATTTTTAGTGATCAAAGATTATATTTACTCAAATGTCTTAGATGGATTTTAAGCACAGTGAATTTTTTTTATTTCTAAATCAGCAAGAGATTAAGCTTCTGTGCTGTGGGGAAAGTAGATGGGCACTTTCAGCTAAAGTAGATGAGGTCTTTAAAGACCTACATAGGATAAATAGCTGAGAAATGGCAGTGTCTTAGAAACTCCTTAATAGGAGCCTGGGAGATAGCATGGAGGTAAGGCGTTTGCCTTTCATGCAAAAGGTCATTGGTTCGAATCCCGGTGCTCCATATTGTCCCTCGTGCCTGCCAGGAGCAATTTCTGAGCATGGAGCCAGGAGTAACCCCTGAGCACTGCCGGGTGTGACCCCAAAAAAACAAAACAAAAAAAAAAAAAAAAAGAAAGAAACTCCTTCATAAATTGAAGGGAGGATGGGAGAACATGTTTTGAGGATGAACCCATGGATTGTAGCCTAAAGCTAGAATTCTCAAAAGCAAAGGAACCCTATTCATACTTGACATATCCAGAGTCAAAATTTGCCTTGTAGGTAAGAAATGAATGGGTTAGAAGATAACAACAGAACATAGTTTCGCTACCCACCGTCCTTTTGATGGCAATTGGGAATTTTATTTTTCTTTTCAAGCACTTTACCTCTAATTTTTTGTTTTCATTATTTGTTTAATTTAATTTCTTAGAAAAGCTATGTCATAAGCCATCTGATGACTTTGTAAATGCAAAGAGCCAATGTTGTGGAACAGACAATCTAATGACATAGTGTTTAGTGTTCCCTAAAGCAGGAGACAGATGAAGAGAGATGGTGAACTGGCAACCTTAGCATAATTAAGACAAGCCTGAGCGCTTGCCATGGTGCCATTACATTAATCTCACATCAGAGGCACCTGGCTGAAATTTATGAGATATGTAAAAGGGGCCTTTCCAACTGACCTTGATAAGGTAGAGCTATTTATCACATGAGAGAATAGTCAGCAAAGCTAGGGGAGATGAGGTATATTAGAAATAAGTTGGCAGATAGATTTAAGGGCAGTAGGTATCAAATATATTTTGACTGAAAAGATCAAGAGAAGTGTTGGTAGTACTATGAACATTAAACATCCCTGGCAAGTAAAACATAAATCTGTGCATCATGTTAGTAAGAAATCTATAAGTAGTAATAGAAAATGTTAAGTTTAAATTGACATCAATTGTGTTCACTGAATTCACAAGATCCTGTAGCAATAATAAATTAAAATTAAATAAGCAAAAATTCCAGTGTACATCTCTGGAGGGTTCTATCTTAATTTTCATCATCATTTTCTAGGGTCTGTTATAAAATAAAATACAGACTATTTTGAAAATTAAAAGCTCCTTCCTAAATTTCTGATTAAAGATCACAATCACCTCATAAGAATATCTTCCCTAAATTTACTCCAATATAGCATAGCTGTTATATGTCATTATCTTGTGTATTATCTCTATGATGATTATTTGTTCTCCATCTAGGTTTCAAGGTTCCTCATCTGTCCTATATAACTGCACTTACTGAAATAGACCAGATATCTAGAAAAGGATATAACAGGTTTTTATTATTTGTAAAGAAAATAAATTAAAGGCTGCTAATGGCCAAATTGAAGATACCAACAAGCTAAAACAAAGTGATTTTCAGTATTCAAAATATATTTTGCTAAGTATATATTTTGATTAATGAATCCGTGCATAATTAGTATTAACAACAGAAAAATTTTATAATGGCGACCCTTTATTATGCACGTTGATATTAAACTTAGTACTATAATTAACTGTTCTGATGGCTTTTGGGGGAGAAAGGCCACATACGATGATACTCGGGGTTACTACTGGCTATGCACTCAGAAATCACACCTGACTTGGGGGACCATATGGGACGACGGGGGATCAAACTGCGGTCCATCCTGGGTTAGCATGTGTAAGGCAAATAATGCATTATCACCTGTGCCACTGCTATGGCCCATGTTCTTCATATTTTATTCTTAAATTTTATCTGTTCTTCCTAAACTGTCCAAGGTATTATTATAATACAATAAGCCTGCTTTAACTATAGTCTTTTATTTTTTTTGTTTTGTTTTGTTTGGGAACCACACCCAGTCAAGCTCAGGGGTTACTCCTGGCTCAAAAATCGCTCCTGGCTTGGGGGACTATATGGGATGCCGGGGAATTCCAAGGTCCTTTCTGGGTTAGCTGCACGCAATGCAAAGCCCTGCTGCTGTGTTATCAATCCAGCCCCTATAGCCATTTACTTTTACTTAAAATGTTTGAACAAAAAATGTAGATGAGGGGCCGGAGACATAGCATGGAGGCAAGACGTTTATCTTGCATGCAGAAGGATGGTGGTTTGAATCCCTACATCCTATATGGTCCCCTGAGCCTGCCAGGAATGATTTCTGGGTGTACAGCCAGAAGTAACCCCTGAGCGCTGCCAGTGTGACCTAAAAACAAAACAGACAAACAAACAAACAAGCAGACAAAAAAGTGTAGATGAATAAAAATTGATTTAACAATGGACTTTTGTTTATGCTACTTTCTATAGAATACTGGTATTACAATCAATAGAAATTGTCCTCATGTCAGAAGAAATTTATTTTATTAAGTTGTAGGCTAGTGATCACAGGGTTTCTTTATTTTATGTGCAAGTAATGAACGACTTGAACATTTTTCTTAGCCTGATCAAATGTAATTGAATTTATAAAATATAAAGCTGCTAAAAATAAAGATGTATGGATAAAAATCTATCTTTCTACAATAAAAGCCTTATGGTATTTTCTTTGAGTGGGAATATGATGGCAGCTTTACAGCTTCACATAGAAAAATCACAATTGTCAAAGAGATCTGACTGATTTTTGTCAAATCAGTAGTAAAATAGCTTTAGAATTTTAAATTTTACTTATTTCCTTTCATAATTATTAACTCTTCTTTGCAAAAGCACAAAGCAACTGAAACCAGCATGTCACATGAAACATTTCCAGTCATTCACTAAACTGAGCCCATAGTATTCAATTTTTGGTATATTTAGCATTGTTATTTTGTCATCTTTTAAAAATCTTCAATAATAAAAATAATATATTTCATGTTGACTCACTTTGTGTTTTAAAATAATTAATATTTGAGGCCTCATCAAGAGTACAGCAGGTATGGAATTTGCCTCGCATGTGTCTTGACACAGATCTAATTCACAGCATACCATATTGGTCCCAAAGTCTACCGTTAGTGATCTGTAGATCACTATAGAGCTGGGGGTATGACCTAAGCAATGCTGAATGTGACCCACAGAACAAGAAATAAATGAGAAACAATTAACAATCATAATTCAACAAAATTAACATATGAATTTTCAGGGATTACAAAAGTTTAGCATGTTCTCCAATGTATATATGCATATATATATATATATATAAATATATATATATATTGCTGGTCAAAAAATTTACAAACTGAAGAGGACAGGGATTTTTAACTAAGTATATTATAGTCAAATTCTAATAATTTATTGAATTTGAATATTTACATGCAACATAAATTTTTAAATATTTTAAATAATAATTTGGAGGATTAAAGAATAATAGAATCAGTTAACTCTACACTGAATTTATTTGATCTTAAATATCTTTCTTTCTAAAAATTTTATAAATAATTAAACTTTAAAATATCAGAGTCGATATTTATTACTTTATTACTTAAATGTGCCATATCATTATTTAGATTTCTTGTTACTAAAGCACTGTCAAGAAAATACTAAAACTTCACGCAAGTAGAATTATGTTTATGATTTACATTTGCAATTAAATTTTGAGAGAAAATGAAAGAAATTGTACGGTTTATATTAAAAGATCCTTAAATTTTCTGATCTTGTTAATGAAAATAAGTCATATTCTTAAAATTATCATCAAATCAAGGTGTTCACAACAATTTAAAAATCAATTCAATGAATATTTTATCACTTATTTTCATCAGTAGCCTATCAATTTTTCTTGCAAACATTCTATTCAGATTTTCATGAGTTAAC
>PVKC010027640.1:0-15706 GCA_004027635.1 Crocidura indochinensis | reverse complement strand
AGAGAAAGAGAAAGGAAGTGTAGGGTGGAAGGAAAAGAGAAAATGAGAAGGAAAGCGATGATTGGAATAAAGGATGTTGAACCTCAGCTCTAGAATTTTGTGATTTTCTTTGGGAGGGCAGGGAGGGGGCGGGGACCATATGTGATGTGCGGATTCGAACTGAGGTCTGTCCTGTGTTGGCTGTGTGCAAGACAGCCGCCTTCTGTGCTCTCTCTGATCCCAGCTCTAGTTTGTAATCCCATGTAAGCACTCCTTAGAGTGTTTAACCCTTTGTAAGAGAAGATAAGATGCTATCATTCTAGTTTGCTCCAGTTATCTTATTTTCCCTCCTGAGGTGTAGGTTATTTTTTCACCGATTTTTTTTACCATAGAAGATTAGGGGAGGGGTCTGAGAGATAGATAGCACAGCGGTAGGGTGTTTGCCTTGCACACAGCCATCCTGGAGGACGATGGTTCGAATCCCGGTATCCCATATAGTCCCCTGTGCCTGCCAGGAGTAAACCACTGAGCGCCGCTGAGTGTGACCAAAAAACCAAAAATCAAAAACAAAACAAAAAAAAAAAAGATTAGGGGAGGTGAGCTGATTAGTGTACCCTCTCTCTCCTTCCCTCATCTTCCTTCCCCCCACCCCAGGCCATCAGGGACCGGTTGTGTGGGGTAAGCCTAGAAAGATCTGCTCCTTTGAGAAGCTGAATTCTGCTCCCTAGGTTCCACAGACTGGCAAAGATAGTCTCTCACTAAGCTGCACAGAACACTCAGGCCAAGTTGCCCAGGGCAGAGGTGCACAATGGAGATCTGTTCCTGTGAAAGCCAAGATTATTCTTGGAGAAAGGAGCAGAGAAGAAAAAATGTCTAAATATCTGACTTTCCTACACCTCACCCACACAAAACATTAACTTCATACCAAGCTCCCACTGAATCTGTGCCCAGTAACTTCAGGCAGTCTTGGGTGCATTTGGAAGACTCAAGGAGAATACATAGTTCTGATTTAGGGTTATATTCCATCCTGAGTTCTACACTTCAGGCACTTTCAATTTTCCTTAAATTCTTTATAATAGCTGTATTAGGTGCCAAGGGTGCGATATTTCCAAAGGAGTGATATTTTCTGTCTTGCATTTTTATTTTTATTTCATATTTTTAAGTGGAAATTAACATCACCAATGCATCTGAAACCCCCTCCCCCGGCCCACTATCTTGTTATTTCACATGTCTTTCTCCTTCTCCACCAAATTTATTTCTTCACTACACATAAATGGGGGTTGCCCAAAAATGACATATTTTATATTACTTGTTTATAGGAAATTGGTAATAAAATCACTTTTATAAAGCAATGAAATTGTAAAATTTGGAAAATTTAAGTACCTTGCAGTGAGGTCATTAAATCATTGCAGGGGTCCCACACTCATGCCAAATAACTACTGGCAATGTCAGCACTCTCCTGGCATACCTGGAGTTTTGGTCAGTTTGGCACCTCTGCAGAGCTCCGTGATTGAGTAGTGAAGCTTGGGTACTGGTGAAATGGTACTATGATGGGGTGGGGAGTTGGCTTGCCCTCTCCTCCCAAGATTGCCATTTTCAGTTGAACGGACAGTATACCAATGATTTTTCACAGCTTGGTATAGATCTTTAGCAAGAATATAATAAGTCTATGGAGCTTGACAAATGTAGACATGATGACCAGCTTTTATCATGCTATCACTTTGTTAAGAAATTCGGCCTTTCAACAAGAAAACAAGGGTCTATTATTCTGGGGCTCAAGGAGTCTACACTGTGCATCATTGGATCATAAAAAAGTATACCTAGAGGATGTGAAAATCTACGCCTGCCCAGTGGTTCCAGACTGAGAAACTGTGAGTGTTGCCTGTCCGTGTTTTTCCACTGTCCTGTCTCCTGAAACTCTTGGGATTGGGCCGAAAAGGGCCCAGAAAAATAGCTCTCCCAGAGGCTCCAGAAGAGCATGGCTCATTCTAATGAAAGAATGCCACTGCAACAAAAAGAAAAAAAAAATCACACTAGGAGCTATGCTGGATCACTGAAGCCCAGCATTTCTCTCCGGACTGTATTCTCTGCTGCGTGCTCGAGCCTAAGATTTGATCCTGTGTGAGGTTTCATTCCCAGAGGGCTCCCCTTCCTTGGAGGTGAGTCGACCAACCCAGAAAGGACAGATGCAGAGGAGCGAGGCCACGCACATCATTTACCCAATGAACAGCACCACAACACGTAGAAAAACCCACAATACAAGTGTGAAATGGGGAAACAACGCAGGCCAGCATCAGACACAGAGAATGAACATGACAACTCTGATGACCAGAAAACGGCCAACCAACTAATCAATCTCTCAGATAAGGAGTTTAGGCAAGAAATATGGAAGATACTCAAAGAACTCAAAGAAACCATGGATCGAGTTGAACAGAACACTAATAAAAACAAAGAAAATATGAAGACAGAAATCACAAAACTCCAAACTGAAATAACAGGTCAAATAACAGGCCTAAAAAGCTCAGTAAATGAATTGAATGGCAAAATGGATGAGCTCTCCAACAGGGTAACAGAAGCTGAGAATAGAATTAGTGTTGTGGAAGATGAGATAAATAACAACTCCATACAGTGGGAGAGATTGGGAAAAAACTAAAAGCAAATGAACAGACAATGGGAAAATTAGTCAAAGAATGTGAACAGATGAAAATAGAAGTCTATGATAAGCTCAACAGAAACAACTTAAGAATCATTGGAGTCCCAGAGACCCAAGAAGAAAATTTCCAGAAAAATTCAACAGTCAAGAACATCATTAAAGAGAAACTTCCAGAGCTAAAGTATATATGCAATCAAATCCTGCGTGCCCAAAGAGTAACAACCAATAGAGACCCCAGAAAAAATACCCCAAGCCACATCATAGTCACAATGATGAATCTCACAGATAGAGACAGAATTCTGAAAGCAGCAAGATCAAAAAGGGAAATTACATTCAAGGGAACATCTTCGATATTTACAGCAGACCTGTCACCAGAAACTCAAGACCAGAAAGCAGTGATGAGACATAGTGACAAAACTCAATGAAATAAATCCTACGCCTAGAATACTGTACCCAGCAAAACTTAATTTCAGGTGTGATAGAAGAATACATGGTTTCAGACAGAAAACAGCTCAGAAAATTCACAGACACAAAACCATTAAGAGAAAACCTAAAAGACCTACTTTAAGACAAGACTAACAAATGACACACCAAATTTCGATATAAAGATGGCATTAAATCTCAGGAGAATTCTTTCTCTTAATGTCAGTGGACTAAATGAACCAGCTAAGAGACACAGAGTGGCTAAATGGATCAAAAAACTCAACCCAACCTCCTACACGAAACGCACCTGAATAGTCAGAACAAATATAGAATCAAAATAAAAGGCTGCAGAAAAATTATCCAAGCAAACAACACCCATAAAAAAGCCAGAGTGGCCATACTAATATCAGATCATGCAAACTCAGGAAAGTTGTAAGGGACAAAGATGAACATTTTGTATTAATCAAGGGGTATGTACAGCAGGAAGAAATCACTCTCCTAAACATACATGCACCGAATGAGGGTCCAGCAAAATATTTGATACAATTGTTGACAAATCTAAAAAACAACATCAATAACAACACAATAATTGTGGGGACCTCAAAAGGACTTTTCCAAGACTGAATAAGTTAACCAGACTGAAACCCAACAAGAATATACTAGACCTGAAAAGAGAAATGCAAGAAAGAGGCTTAGTAGATATTTATAGGACACTCCATTCCCAAACCTGGATACACATTTTTCTCCAATGTATATGGGAGATTCTCCAGGATAGACTACATGCTGGCACATAAAACATACCTCCATAATATCAAGAGGATAGAAATTTTGCAGGCTACCTTCACTGAACACAAGGCTCTGAAATTATGTGAATTCCAAAGAGACACGGAAGAAAAACTTTAATACCTGGAAGTTAAACAGCCTCATACTGAATAACCAGTGGGTCCATGATGAAACCAAAAAAGGAAATCAAAAATTTCCTGGAAAAAAGGGATAATAAAAACACAAATACCAGAACAAATGGGGCACAGCAAAAGCAGTATTGAGAGGAAAATTTATAGCTTAGCAAGCACACATCAGGAAGGAAGAAGTGGCCTACCTAAATAGCTAAATGACACAGCTCATAGAATTAGAAAGTGCTCAACAAAAGGACCCAAAAATAGGGATACAGAAGGAAATAACAAACCTGAGAGCAGAAATCAACAAAATGTAAACCCAAAAAACAATCCGAAAGATCAACAAAAACAGAAGTTCGTTCTTTAAAAAAATAAACAAGATAGATAGACAAATAGCAAAGCTAACAAAAAAAGAGAGAGAAAAACTTGAAAACTCGTATTAGAAATGAAAAAGGGGAGTTAACTACCGATATTGCAAAGATTCAAAGGGTAATCAGAAACTACTTTGAGAAACTCTATGCCACTAAATATGAGAACCTGGAAGAAATGGATAAATTCTTGGATTCTTATAATCTTCCACAGTTGAATGAAGAGGATTTGGCATATCTAAACAACCCAACACTATTGATGAAATTAAAACGGTAATCAAGTGACTGCCCAAAAACAAAACACAAGTCCAGATGAATTCACTAATGAATTCCTTCAAACCTTACAAGAGGAACTACTACCAATCCTGGCAAGACTCTTCCATGAAATCGAAAAAATGGGAAAACTTCCACATAGCTTTTATGAAGGCAACATCACCTTGCTACCTAAAGCAGACAGAGATGCTACAAAAAAAGAAAATTACAGACCAATATCCCTAATGAACACAGATGCAAAGATCCTCAACAAAATCCTGGCAAATAGGATCCAATGCCTCATTAAGAAGATCATCCACTACGACCAAGTAGGTTTCATCCCAGGAATGCAAGGATGGTTTAACATCCGTAAATCTATCAACGTAATACACAATATCAACAACAAGAAAAATAAAAATCATATGATCATATCAATAGATGCAGAGAAAGCATTTGATAAAGGTCCACCACCCATTCTTGATCAAAATTCTCAGCAAGATGGGAATGGAAGGAACCTTTCTCAATATAGTTAAAGCCATCTACCACAAGCCAGTGGAAAATATTATCCTCAATGGAGAAAAACCAAAAGCCTTCCCTCTTAATTCTGGCACAAAGCAAGGCTGTCCTCTCTCACCACTCCTATTCTAGATTGCACTCCTATTCTAGATAGACCTTTCCATAGCAATCAGGCAAGAAAAAGATATCAAGTGCATCCACATAGGAAAGGAAGAAGTCAAGTTCTCCCTGTTTGCAGATGACATGATACTCCACTTAGAAAACCCTAAAGACTCTACCAAAAAGCTTCTAGAAACAATAGACTCATATAGCAAGGTGGCAGGCTACAAAATTAACACACAAAAATCAATGGCCTTTATATACACCAATAATAATAATAAAAAGAAATGGACATTAAGAAAAAAAACCCACTCACAATAGTGCCACATAAACTCAAATATCTTGGAGTCAACTTTACCAAAGACGTGAAGGACATATACAAAGAAAACTATAAATATCTGCTCCAAGAAATAAGAGAGGACACATGAAAATGAAAACACATATCCTGCTCATGTATTGGCAGGATTAACATCATTAAAATGACAATACTCCCCAATGCATTGTACAGATTTAATGTGATCCCTCTAAAGGTACCCATGATATTCTTCAAAGAAGTGGATCAGGCACTTTTGAAATTCATTTGGAACAATAAACACCCTCGAATAGTTAAAGCAATTATTCGGAAAAAGAATATGGGGAGGCATTACTTTCCCCCAACTTTAAATTTTATTGCAAAGCAATAGTTATCAAAACAGCATGGTATTGAAATAAAGACAGACCCTCAGATCAGTGGAATAGACTTGAGGACTCAGAGAATGTTCCACAGATATACAATCATCTAATCTTTGATAAAGGAGCAAGAAGTCCTAAATGGAACAAAGAAAGCCTCTTCAACAAGTGGTGTTGGCACAACTGGCTAGCCACTTGCAAAAAAGTGAACTTAGACCCCCAGCTAACATCATGTAAGAAGGTAAAATCCAAATGGATTAAAGACCTCGATATCAGGCCTGAAACCATCAGGTGTATAGAACAACACATAGGTATAACACTTCATGACATTGAGACTAAAGACATGGTTAAGGAGGAAACGGCACTCCAAGTAAGTGAACGCAGAGATTAATAGATGAGAATATATTAAGCTGAGAGGCTTCTGCACTTAGAAGGAAATAGTGCCCAGGATACAAGAGACACCCACTGAGTGGGAGAAACTATTCACCCAATACCCATCAGATAAGGGGCTAATATCAAAAATATACAGGGCACTGACAGAAATCTACAAGAAAAAAAAACATCTAATCCCATCAAAAATTGGGGAGAAGAAATGGACAGACACTTTGACAAAGAAGAAATACAAATGGCCAAAAGGCACATGGAAAAGTGCTCCACATCACCAATCATCAGGGAGATGCAAATCAGAACAACTATGAGGTTCCACCTCACACCACAGAGATTGATACACATCACAAAGAATGAGAACAAGCAGTGTTGGCAACGATGCGGTGAGACAGGAACTCTTATCTACTGCTGGTGGGAATGCTGCCTAGTTCAACCTTTCTGGAGAGTGATATGGAGATTCCCATATTATTCAGCTATCCTAGGAATATACCCTAGGAACACAAAAATACAATACAAAAATACCTTCCTTACACCTATATTCATTGCAGCACTCTTTACCATACCAAGACTCTGGAAACAACCAAGAAGCCCTTCAATAGATGAATGGCTAAAGAAATGTGGTACATATACACAATGGAATATTATGCAGCCGTCAGGAGAGATGAAGTTATGAAATTTTCCTATACATGGGTGTACATGGAATCTATTATGCTGAGTGAAATAAGTCAGAGAGAAAGACAAAGACAGAGAATAGTCTCACTCATCTATGGGTTTTAAGAAAAATGAAAGACATGTCTCAACAATTTTCAGAGACAAAAGAGGAGAGGCTGGACGTTACAGCTAATCTCATGAATCTCAGCACAAAGAGTGATGAGCTTAATTAGAGAAATAACTATATTGCAAACTATCCTAACAATGAGACTATATGAGGGAAATAGAAAGCCTGTCTAGAGAACAGGTGTGGCGGGGAAGGGAGGAGAATATTTGGGTCATTGGTGATGGGAATGTTACACTGGTGATGCGGGGGTGGGGGGGTGTCATCTTATACTACTGAAATCCAACCACAATCATGTTTGTAACCAAGGTGTTTAATTAAAAAATATTATTAAAAATAAACCTAAAATATTTTTCATTCTGCCTAAAGGCTGTGGCAATCAGCAAAAAATTTCAGAAAAGTGCAGCAAGCTAACATTATCAGGTAATGTATGACAATATAAAACTATATTAATGAAATTAATTTGATTCTGGAGCAAAAATAGATCAAGAGAATAGTCAAAATAAAGTTCTGAGAAGTATTAAAAACAAACTAATTTTATTTTAAATTTATTAAAAATAAAATATCTAGGTCCTGGAAGAAAGTTGAATTATTCTGTAAATATTATTGGAAAATTAGCCAAACAATGGGTAAATCTTTAACTGAATTTTCCTTTATTATTATGCTAATTTGATTTATAGGTGACATATTTTAGTATCTTTAAAAGCATCATAAAATTGTAGGTAACTTTTCATATTATGTTGGGGAAAGGGAGTAGAAGCTGAAGAAAAACTGAAGAAAAAACTCAGAAATAAAAATTTAATCAAGTTGAGGGGCCCAGGAGATAGCATGGAGGTAAAGCGTTTGCCTTTCATGCAAAAGGTCATCAGTTCAAATCCCAGTGCCCTATATGGTCCCCTGTGCCTGCCAGGAGCAATTTCTGAGCATGGAGCCAGGAGTAACCCCTGAGCACTGCCGGGTGTGACCCAAAAAAAAAAAAAAAAAAAAAGAAACCAAAAATTTAATCAAGTTGAGTCTATAATATTCAGCCAATAAGCTAAAATAATGTCAAAATACAAATAAATATTTGAATACATTATTTAAAACTCTTGTTAATATGAATGTATAAAATAAAGATTAATATAAAGAGCTGAATATATAGAGGACTTTTAAACTACAAAATGAAAAATCAATAACACATTGTATTTATGTGAAAACCAGTTGTTTTTCTCAGGTGGCTCTCATAGAGAAATGTCATGAAAATAAAAACGAACTGTAAAATAATATCTAAGATATTATGAGATTTTACTATGAACAGCTTTATTCCATGAAGCTACAGAATCTGAAAAAATGAACATACTTCTGGAAATGTATAATCTCCCAAAACTGAATCAGGAAAATGTAGCCTAAAGAGGCCAATCACAAGCAATGAAATTGAGACAGTACTTAAGAATCTCTGCAAGAATAAAAGTTCAGGGCCAGATGAGTTATAGTTAAGTTTTATCAAACACTCAGAGAAAAATTACTGCCATTGATTCTTAAATTTTTCCAAAATATAGAAGGAAATAAAGTCCCCCCCTAATACCCTCCATAAAGCTAATGTTACACTAATACCCAAAGCTGACAGTTACTACCAAGAAAATAAACTACAGACTAATCTCACTGATAAACATTGATTTTTTAAATAAATTTTTTTATTAAAACTGAGCTTTTGGGGCTGGCGAGGTGGCACTAGAGGTAAGGTGTCTGCTTTGCAAGCGCTAGCCAAGGAAAGACCTCGGTTCAATCCCCTGGCGTCCCATATGGTCCCCCCAAGCCAGGGGCAATTTCTGAGCGCTAAGCGAGGAGTAACCCTTGAGCATCAAACGGGTGTGGTCCGAAAAACAAAAAACAAAAGAACAAAACAAAAAAAAACTGAACTTTTTAACAATTAGGTTACCCGAAATTTAAAACATTCTTCTCCAAAACACATGGGTCATTTTCCAGGATAGACCAAATGCTGGCCCATAAAACATACTTCCATAAAATCAAGATGATAGAAACGGTACAGACTACCTTCTTAGATCACAATGCACTGAAATTAGAAGTGAACTACTAAGGGACACAGAAAAGAATTTTAACACCTGGAAATTAAAAAGCTCACTATTGAACAAACAGTAGGACAGAGATGAAATCAAAGAGGAGATCAAAGTATTTCTAAAAACAAATTCAAAAGAAGACACATGTTATCAGAATTTGTGGGACACAGAAAAAGTGGTACTAAGAGGAAATTTTGAAAATTTGAAAGCACATATCTGGAAGGAAGAAGGGTCCTACATAAATAACATAATGATACACCTTGTAAAATTAGGAAATGATCAACAAAATGAACTAGAAATAGGTAGGCAAAGGAAAATAGCAAAGGACTGCACTCACTCCAAAGAAGTTCTGGTGATATCAGCCCAAATAATATCATACCTGAAGTTGAATCAGATTGGTGTCTCTGCAGAGAAACAAAGAGAAGTGGTGAAGCAGGGCCATCGGCAAAGTGATGATTATGGGTGATGAATGCAGCAGGCATCACTTCAGGAGGGCAAGGGCTTGACCTGCCCTTTCTTTCCAAGATTGACAGCTTTCAGCTGCATAGCTGGTGAACCCATAATTTTTCTCAGCTTTGTTTACATGTCTTTTGAGGAAAAGAGTGAGTCTATGGAACTGGTCTGGTGTGAACATAGAGACCACGATGTGGTTTTTAAAACCATCTAAGTACATAGACAAAATGAATTTATGTCAAAATTCTTGATGGTTTCTTTATTCTATGTGAGTGATAATGTTTTAAATAAATTATTTTATTTTTGTTAATCTTATAAATACACTATGGTTTATTTATGACATTTTATTTTATTTTATTGAGATACTGTAGTTTACAATTCTAATAATAGTTTTTCATGTACAGTATGTCAACACCACAGTTATCACCAATGTACCCCCTCCTTCTCCCAAAGATCTCAACATCCCGCCCCTACTCAATTGTGTGGACCAATTGTTTTATTATGTTGCATTTAGACCTTTGTTGTTTTCTTGCTCTGTATCAAGTCCCACATAAGAGGTACAGTCTATAATTTTTTCTATCTAATTTCCCTCATGATATCCTCTAGTTCATTATACATTGCTGCAAATTGTATGACTTTTTTATAGCTGTACAGTATTCCTGTGTATATACCACAACTTTTTGATTCATTTATCTGTAGTTGAGCATTATGTATTTTTTCTATATTATTGCAGTTAAGCGTGGCAATGAAAATAGGTGTGTGTTATTTCAAATGTTAATGTTCTTTGTAGTTGGGAGATAGATATCAAGAAGTACTATAATTGGGTCAGATGGGAATTTTATCTCTACTTTTTAAAAAACTCCATATTGCTTCATATTGAATCAATATTGAATCCATATTGAATCAAAGATGACATTTTTATCAACAATGTATGAGGGCTACATTGAGACTTTTGAATATTTGCCTATTTCAAAGGCATAAAATGATATGTAATTGTTTTAATTTGAACTGTAAGTGCCAATAAGCACATTTTATAATTTTGTTGATCATCAGTATGTATTTTTTTTTTTGGTTTTTGGGTCACACCCGGCAGTGCTCAGGGGTTACTCCTGGCTCCATGCTCAGAAATTGCTCCTGGCAGGCACGGGGGACCATATGGGGCACCGGAATTCGAACTGATGGCCTTTTGCATGAAAGGTAAACGCCTTACCTCCATGCTATCTCCCGGGCCCCAGTATGTATGTTTTGTGGAAGTATCTGTTCATATCTTTGCTCCACTTATAGCAGAGGTGGTTCGTTTTTTTTGTTGTTGTTGAGTTATATGATTTCTTGGAATGATCTTGGAAATCAACCATTTATCTGATATATTGTGTGGAAATATTTTCTCCCATTAAGGCTGGTGCCTCTTTATTAGAGTTTGAGTTTCATTATGCAAAAACTTTTAATTTTATATATTCAAATATGTGGGTTGTTTTTAATTTCCTTGCCTCCGTGGTTATCTTGTTGAAAATTTTGCTGTCAAATTTTTGAAGATTTCTGTCAATGTATTCTTCATTGTAGTTTATTGGCGTTAGTCTAATCTTGAGATATTTAATTCACCTTGGCTTTAAGTTTATGAAAAGTGTATGAAGTATTGTCTATTTCCATTTTTTTACATGTGGCTATTCAGATTTTCCACCTCATTTGTTAAAGATATTTTTTCAGCAGCCATAATCTTTTTTTTCTTTCCTTTTTTTTAAATTTTTATGATCTTTATTAAAACACCGTGATTACAAATATGATTATAGTTGTATGATTACAGTCATATAATGAACACCCCCCTTCACCAGTGCAACATTCCCACCACCAATTTCCCAGATCTCCTTCCTCCCCACCCCCCTGACCTGTACTCGGGACAGGCTTTCCACTTCCCTCATTCATTCACATTATTATGATAGTTTTCAGTATAATCATCTCTCCCACTGCAATTATCATTCTATGTGGTGAGCTTCATGTCATGAGCTGCACCTACCAGCCCTCATCTCTCTTGTCTCTGAGATACTGTTAAAAATGTCTTTCATTTTTCTCAAAATCCATAGATGAGTGAGACCATTCTGCATCTTTCTCTCTCCCTCTGACTTACTTCACTCACCATAATAGATTCCATGTACATTCATGTATAGGAAAATTTCATGACTTCATCTCTCCTGACGGCTGCATAGTATTCCATTGTGTATATGTACCACAGTTTCTTTAGCCACTCATCTATTGAAGGGTATCTTGGTTGTTTCCAGAGTCTGACTATTGTAAATAGCGCTGCAATGAATACAGGTGTAAGGAAGGGATTTTTGTATTGTATTTTGTGTTCCTCGGGTATATTCCTAGGAGTGGTGTAGCTGGATCAAATGGGAGTTCAATTTTCAGTTTGTGAAGGAATCTCCATATCACTTTCCATAAAGGTTGTACTAGATGGCATTCCCACCAGCAGTGAAAAAGAGTTCCTTTCTATCCGCATCCCCGCCAGCACTGCGTGTTTTCCTTTTTTGTGATGTGTGCTAATCTCAGTGGAGTGAGGTGGTACCTCATAGTAGTTCTGATTTGCATCTCCCTGAGGATTAGTGATGTTGAGCATCTTTTCATGTGTCTTTTGGCCATTTGCCTTTCTTCTTTTATAAAGTGTCTGTTCATTTCTTCTCCCCATTTTTTGATGGGGTTAGATGTATTTTTCTTGTATAGTTCTGTCAGTACCTTGCAGATTTTGGATATTAGTCCTTTATCTGATGAGTATTGAGTGAATAATTTCTCCCACTCAGTGGGTGGCCTTTGTATTCTGGGCACTATCTCCTTTGAGATGCAGAAGCTTCTCAGCTTAATATAGTCCCATCTGTTTATCTCTGCTTTCACTTGTTTGGAGAGTGCTGTCTCCTCCTTAAAGATGCCTTTAGTCTCAATGTCATGGAGTGTTTCACCTACATGTTGTTCTATATACCTTATAGTTTCGTATCTGATATCAAAGTCTCTAATCCATTTGTATTTTACCTTTGTACATGGTGTTAGCTGGGGTTCTGAGTTCGCTTTTTTGCAAGTGGCTAACCAGTTATGCCAACACCACTTGGTGAATAAGCTTTCCTTGCTCCATTTAGGATTTCTTGCTCCTTTATCAAAAATTAGGTGGTTATATGTCTGAGGAACATTCTCTGAGTACTCAAGCCTATTCCACTGATCTGAGGGTCTATCTTTATTCCAATACCATGCTGTTTTGATAACTATTGCTTTGTAATACAGTTCAAAATTGGGGAAAGTGATGCCTCCATATTCCTTTTCCCAAGGAGTACTTTAGCTATTCGAGGTTGTTTATTGTTCCAATTGAATTTCAGAAGTGTTTGATCCACTTCTTTGAAGAATGTCATGGGTATCTTTAGATGAATCGCATTAAATCTGTACAATGCTTTTGGAAGTATTGCCATTTTAATTATGTTGATCCTGCCAATCCATGAGCAGGGTATGTGCTTCCATTTTCGTGTGTCCTCTCTTATTTCTTGGAGCAGTGTTTTGTAGTTTTCTTTGTATAGATCCTAGACATTTTTTAGTCAAGTTGATTCCAAGATATTTGAGTTTGTGTGGCACTAATGTGAATGGGATTGTTCTCTTAATGTCTATTTCTTCCCTATCATTATAAGTGTATAAAAAGGCCATTAATTTTTGTGTGTTAATTTTGTAGCTTGCCACCTTGATATATGAATCTATTATTTCTAGAAGCTTTTTGGTAGCGTCTTTAGTGTTTTCTAAGTATAGTATCACATCATCTGCAAACAGTGAGAGCTTGACTTCTTCTTTTCCTATCTGGATTCCCTTGATATCTTTTTCTTGCCTAATCGCTATAGCAAGTACTTCCAGTACTATGTTGAATAGGAGTGGTAAGAGAGGACAGCCTTGTCTTGTACCAGAATTTATAGGGAAGGCTTTAGTTTTTCTCCATTGAGGATAATATTTTCCACTGGCTTGTGGTAGGTGGCCTTAACTATATTGAGAAAGGTTCCTTTAATTCCCATCTCACTGAGAGTTTTCATCAAGAATGGATGTTGAACCTTGTCAAATGTTTTTTCTGCGTCTATTGATATGACCATTGATTTTTATTTTCTTTGTAATTGATGTTGTTTATGATGTTGATAGATTTACGGATGTTAAACCATCCTTGCATTCCTGGGATGAAACCTACTTCATCATAGTGAATGATGAGGCACTGGATTCTGTTCGCCAGGATTTTGTTGAGGATCTTTGCATCTGTGTTCATCAGGGATATTGGTTGGTAATTTTCTTTTTTGGCAGCATCTCTATCTGGTTTTGGTATTAAGGTGATGTTGGCTTCATAAAAGCTATTTGGAAGTGTTCCTGTTTTCTCGATTTCATAAAAAAGCCTGGCCAGGATTGGTAGTAGTTCCTCTTGAAAGGTTTGAAAGAATTGATTCGTGAATCCATCAGGGCCTGGGCTTCTGTTTTGGGGCAAATTTTTGATTACGGTTTTAATTTCCTCACTAGTGATGGGGGTGTTTAGATATGCTACATCTTCTTTATTCAATCGTGGAATGTTATATGAGTTCAGAAATTCATCCATTTCGTTCAGGTTCTCATATTTAGTGGCATAGAGTTTCTCAAAGTAGTCTCTGAATACCCTTTGAATCTCTGCAGTATCTGTAGTGATCTCCCCCTTTTCATTTCTAATACGCGTTATCAAGTTTCTCTCTCTTTTGTTTTGTGAGTTTTGCCAATGGTCTATCAATCTGTGTGCTTGCAAAGCTATAAATTTTCCGCTCAGTACCGCTTTTGCTGTATCCCATAGGTTCTGATAGTTTGTGTTTTCATTGTCGTTTTTTTCCAAGAAATTTTTGGTTTCTCTTTGATTTCATCTCGGACCCACTGGTTGTTTAGTAGTAGACTGTTTAATTTCCAGGTGTTAAATTTTTTCTTCTGTGTCCTTTTGTAGTTCACATCTAACTTCAGAGCCTTGTGGTCAGCAAAGGTAGCCTGCAAAATTTCTATCTTCTTGATTTTATGGAGGTATGTTTTATGTGTCAGCATGTAGTCTATCCTGGAGAATGACCCATGTACATTGGAGAAGAATGTGTATCCAGGTTTTTTGGGATGGAGTGTCCTATATACATCTACTAGTCCTCTTTCTTCCATTTCTCTTTTCAGGACTAGTATGTTTTTGTTGGGTTTCAATTTGGTTGACCTATCAAGTGTTGACAAGCATGTATTGAAGTCTCCCACAATTATTGTATTATTATTGATATTATTTTTCAGATTTGTCAACAATTGTATTAAATACTTTGCTGGTCCCTCATTTGATGTGTATATGTTTAGAAGGGTGATTTCTTCCTGCTGTACATATCCCTTGATTAGTACATAATATCCATCTTTGTCCCTTACAACTTTTCTGAGTATAAAGTTTGTGTCATCTGATATTAGTATGGCAACCCCGGTGTTTTTAAGGGTGTTGTTTGCTTGAATGATTTTCCTCCAGCCTTTGATTTTGAGTCTATGTTTATTCTGACTATTCAGGTGTGTTTCTTGTAGGCAGCAGAAGATTGGGTTCAGTGTTTTTTGTTTTGTTTTGTTTTGGTTTGGTTTTTGGTTTTTGGGCCACACCCGGTGACGCTCAGGGGTTGCTCCTGGCTATTCGTTCAGAAGTTGCTCCTGGCAGGCACGGGGGACCATATGGGGAACCAGGGGATCGAACCGCGGTCCGTCCCAGGTTAGCGCAGGCACCTTACCTCCAGCGCCACCGCCCGGTCCCCGGGTTCAGTGTTTTGATCCATTTTGCCACTCTGTGCCTCTTGACAGGTGCATTTAGTCCACTGACATTGAGAGAAAGAATTGTCATGGGATTTACTGCCATCTTTGTGTAAAAGTTTGGTGTTTTTTTGTTCTGTCTTGTCTTTAGAATAGATCTTTCAGTGTTTCTTTTAAGAATGGTATTGGGTCAGTAAAGTTTTTGAGCTGTTGTTTATCTGAAGGCATGTATACTTCCTTCATACCTGAAAGTGAGTTTTACTGGGTGCATTATTCTTGGTGAAGCATTTATTTCATTGAGTTTTTTCACTACATCCCACCACTGCCTTCTGGCCTTGATTGTTTCTGGTGACAGGTCTGCTGTAAACTTCACGGATGCTCCCTGGAATGTAATTTCCCTTTTTGAT